>JALLKD010000980.1:0-25900 GCA_023509735.1 Fusarium liriodendri
CTCATGCATGAGGTTATCCACGATGGCATCAACCTAGTTGGAGCCCCACTGCTCTTCTCTTCGCGAGCACTCCTGACTCTCAAATCTCTACCAGCATTACAAATCATGAGGCCTCTTTCATGCTTATTTAACTGCAGCTATGGCCTACGAGTTGACCTTCAGCTCACTCAACTCCTTCTCTCTCAACTATGAGACCAACTCGAGCTCTTCGCTTTATCAACATGTCCACGCAGACCCGCAAAGCCTTGGTAGTCAGGGATCATGGAGGGGAGCTCTCTCTGATTCAGGAGCAGCTTCCTATGCCTAGACCTGGTCCAAACCAAGCACTCATCAAGGTCTCTACAGCGGCACAAAACCCAACGGATGTGCTATGTTTCGACAACAAGATTTTCGGCAACGGTGCTGTTCTGGGCTGTGACTTTACTGGAAAGGTCGAAGCCCTTGGGAGTAATGTCACACGCTTGAAGGTTGGAGACACTATCGCCGGCCTTATCTGGGGAGGTACATATTGGCTCTTTGATAAAGTGGCTACTCAACTGACATCATTAGGCGAAATCGAGGGCCAAGGGGCCTATAGTGAATACACGCTCGCCGACGAGAAGATCTGCTTCAAAGTCCCCGATAATATCCCTCTCGAGCAGGCCGCCACTGTCCCGTTAGCAGCAACGACAGCATGGTTGGCCTTGTTTCGGTCTCAGAGCCTCGCTATTGATCGAGCTGCAGGGTCAAATATGCAATTGCTCATTTGGGCAGGAAGCAGTACGTAACTTGTCACTGTTTGCAGAATTACGTTGACGTTTAGTCAGCCAGCGTTGGGCTCTACGCTGTTCAGATTGCAGCCCTGTTCGGTTTTCAAGTGGCGACGGTGTGCAGCCCGCGACATTTCTCGCTTCTTCACTCTCATGGAGCCAAGTACATCTTCGATTACAAAGATCCTGACGTTATTCAGAAAGTCCGAAAGGCTCTTCCTGATATCAAGTACATCTTCGACACCATCGGGACTGAAAGCTCCTCCATCAGGGCATCTCGAGCCATGAGTGATTCAGGGGGCGTGCTTTGCACCGTCCGTCCAGGCAAGGAGTTCACTGAAAAGGTCACGGCGAGGACAAAGGTGACATCAGTTCTCGTGTTTACCTCGTTTCTCAAGGACCACCAAATCGGTGCAAGTCTTTTCCCGGTCAGTTTTACTCGAACAACTTCTAGACCTTATCTTAACACTTCCATTTAGGTGTCTGAGGAGGATCACCAGCTTGCTTCTGAATTTTATGAAAAGCTTCCTGGTCTCCTCTCTGAGAATAAAATTCGGCCTAATACTCCATGGGCTATCAATGGATTCAACGGGATTCCAGAAGGTTTCCAGGCCTACAGGGATGGTAAAATTTCTGGATACAAGGTGGTATATAATCTTGAGAGGTGATTTTGGAAAGTGCCATGAGCAAGGCCCCTGTACTTCCCCTCGTTTGATTGGAACTGGTTTTCCTTACTATGAAATGAAAATGGCACTGTTTTATACATAGGCTTGATTTCCGGATCTAAAAGGCCGAGGGGTTGCAGCAATCCGAAATCAGCTGAGGAATAACCAACAGCAAATGGCGAACTTGGTTGCTGAGTAATGATCAATGCCCACTTGAGGGGATTACACCGCACTGAGGCTAAAAAAAATAGAGGCAAAAAGAAACATACAACACCCGGCATTCGCCAGTCGTCACCGACCTGACTACTACTCGGGCGCTCTTCAGGTTATCTATGGGAGAGCGGACGGGATCCCGAGTTCTCTAAAGGCTGTGGTCGTATGTACCTTGGATGGCATCAAATCGCCTCATAACTGTGCTGCCACAACTGATCACGTCCACTTGGATGCAATAGCGTGCAGCCCCTTGATGATGGCCCCTTCAACAAGGCGTACTGCAATAGCATGCACATTTTGTCGTCAACGGTGAGATCCTAGATGCTTCCTTGGTATGGGAGTCAATATCTAACATTCCGTGTTTGTATCAAAGAAAGAGGCGATGTGACGGCCGGCAACCACAATGCAAGGCGTGCCGTGAAAAGGGGCAACAATGTGTTTATGCCGAGACTGAGGTACAAGAGTAAGGATCCAAGTTTAACACCGCTTCTTTGAACATTAAATAACTGAGTTTTCGACAGCGAAGAAAGTCCCGTGGCCCAGTCGGCTCTGCTGCAGCGGCTTAGTGCTATCGAGGCTCTTCTCAGCCAACACTCGGCATCGATATCCGCTCTAGAAAGGAAGTGTGAAACATCACCTACCTCAGTTTCAGTCCCTAGAACGGAGCCAGCAAGTACAACGTCAAATAATGAGTCTCCTCTCACCTCTGGCGATGCCATATCTCACATTGCCCCTTTCTTGACGGGCAAGACATCAGAGACGGGGTTTCTAAGCAACCAAGATGAAAATCTCCCGCCAATCACCATACCGCCAAAGCATCGGACGAGTGCAAGCCACCTCCTTCTCTTGCCCCAGATAGCACGTTTAGCTGGTGAGTATCCAGAAGACTACTTTTTCGGGCTTGAAAATGCTCGCCCACGTGCCTCTACTGCACATTTCCTGCTCGAAGATTCCGCAAATTTCTCGAATGAGCATCCAACTATCGACAAGGCCTCTTGGGATTCTTATGTCGACGTCTTTTTCGACATAGTTCAACCGTTTCACCCCTTTCTCAACGACCATGAACTAAAAGCGCAGTGCGAAGAGGTCAGGAGCCAGGGTTTCGGCTCTGACCCCAAATCTGCTCTTGTCATGGCTGTATTGGCTTTGGGTTCAAGGGTATCAGCCCCAGTCGGGACGCCACCTCGCCAAGGTGATAGCTCCCCGATGGATGTTTCCAGATCAACCTCCCCAGGGTCTAGCGACGCAGGCAGTCCCATTGGCAGTATTCTCATGCAAAGAGCCTTGCACATTCTGTTTGCCTCTTGGGTGGTATCATTCGGTGGGGATGTCGTCATGTCTCAGGCATTGCTCCTCTGTGCCCTTTATTCCACGTACTCAGTTGACCCCCTGATGGCTTGGCGACTCGTTCACATGGCATCGACAAGCATACAACAAGTTTTGAATCAGTTAAGCCGCCTAACAGAATTTCCTTAAGGATTAACCACTGACTTTGGATCTCAGATGTCAGGACCTCTCGTCTAAGGATATGCAAGTTCAAACCCTCACACGATTAAGTTGGGTATGCTTCATTTTAGAGAGGTGTGCAGAACAAACCCTGAGGTATCATGAGGCATCAATACTAATGTTCCTGCTAGTGACATTCTGGCCGAGTTTAACCAACCAAGAAGCGGAATTGAACTACTAGTGGACAAGCTTCCATTCCCAAACTACGGGGGCCCTGCCTGCCCTAGTCATCTCTACGTCCTCGCCGAGATCTCCGCAAGATTATTGCTAAATCGCATTCATCACAGCCTCTTCTTCACGGATAACCTGACTATCTACACCGGAGGCAATCCGAGTGCCTCTAACCAAGGTCAATTGTCCATACTGCAACCAGACACATCATTGGTTAGAGTCTGCAGTGAACTTGACCACCAACTTGAGACTTGGTACAACTCACTCCCCGAGGTCATCAAGCCCAATCTGGAGGGTTCTCCAAGCGGTGGCAAACTGGCATCTCTTTTGAGGCTGCGTTACTGGTCTGCAAAACAAGTCATCTTTCGGGCATTTGTGATCCACGTCACATCGATTGATGACGAGGTTGCTGACCAAATTCCCCCTTCGGTGCTAGAGATGTGTCAGGTTTGCTTGAACGCCAGCCGGCTTTTCATCATGACTGCAGAGTATATACTCTCCCATCGAACACCGTACACCTACAGCGTCGCTCAGTGGTGAGTTTCTCAAAACCAAAGCTCATTGGTACAAATTCATAAGCAGGTTATTGATTTGAGAATGCAGTTGTCTGACAAACAGCCTCACGCTTTCTATTGCGGCTTGTTCAGACGTGTTACTCAAGTTCATCGGCAGTGATATTTTCAACCTCCTGCATCAGACAAAAAAGCTCTTGGAACCATGGAGCGAAGACTGTCCTAGCATCAGGTCTTCACTTCAGATGTTGCAATTGGTGGAACTTCGGCTGAGTCAATACTACTAGGCTGGCCTTGAGCAAATTGTCTATCCAAGTTGAAATCATTGGAGTAGCCGGGCGTTTATGTAGTAAAGCTCCCATTCTCATAAAAAATGGCCGGCATCCCATACCCAAGTACCGCTCTTTGATACACGTTCACAGTGGTGGATTTCAGCAAACCATAGCAAGGAAGCTCGGGATAGGATTCCAGTCTTTCTCGCCATTGTGCTTGCTGAAACTTAATCTACCACCTCAACTGAGCCTTTTGAGAACAGTGCCGAGATGAGAAAGTAAAGATTATTAAAGAGCAAAGTGACAGCAAGAGAAATGCTACAAAAATGGTCTCGATCATGAAAAGTCCAAAAGTGTAGGGTAAGCGACTTGGCAGCTCAGGCGGAAAGTGCGTTGTTCCGCTTCCGCGAGATCTGGCCTTATCATGTGAAGACATGGAAATCATGATGAAGGCCCCTGTCGTCAGCTATCGTCTACTTGCAAGCTGTCCATGTCGACACAAATTTCATCATGGTAAGAAATAGAGCATTTTGGCTCTTTTGAAGGGCATCGCCTTGCTAATATGCGCTTCTAGAATATCTCGTATAATTCTGCCTTGCGGCAGAGCAAGTCTCTTCGCGCGGAGCTCTCCAACCTAAACACCAAACCCCAAGCTTCCCCAGCTGAGATTGGCAACGTGTCTGCCTCGATCGCCTCCTTCACCAAGACCCTCGACGAGTACCAAAGCCTTGCGCGTCAGGAGATTGTACCGAAAAAGCAGGATGAGGCTTTCGAGCGAGTAAAGAGGTTCCGCGAGGATCTGTCCGACTTTCGATCGCAAGTCGATTCGCTAAAGAAGGTCCGCGAAGATGCACAGCATCAGGCCAATCGCACAGAATTACTTGGGCGAAGACCGTACAATGCGACACCTGAAAATCCTTATGCGAATGCTACTACGACAACGCAATCTACTTTTCAACCTCGACACTCGTCCCATCCTAGCGGTCCCTTGACGACTGGCTCCCCCGACGAGATGCGAGAGGCGCATGCGTTCCGAGAGCAAAACTTCTTTGCAAACACGAATCAGGCGCTGGATGACTACATAGCTCGTGGGCAGGCAGTTCTTGGTGACCTTGGCCAGCAGCGGGAGATGATGAAGAACACACAGAAGCGACTTTACAATGTGGCCAACACTCTGGGTGTTAGTGGGGACACCATCCGCATGGTTGAGCGACGCGCGCGAGAGGATAAATGGATCTTCTTTGCTGGAGTGGTCATCTTCTTCCTGTTTTGCTGGCTGGTACTTCATTTCTTGCGATGATGACGGAAGGCGGTGCTGGGATGGGTTGAGAGTCTATGTCTACAGGCATTGTACAGCATCAAGGCATCAGCGTTGGCGCTCAGGAGTTTCTTTTTGGGCGAGTTTGTTTTGGTCATGTCATACCACACTTCGAAGCGAATCAAGTGTCCAGGCCAAGAATATTTGAGCTTTCAGTTTATGCATTGCATTCATTACTAGTCGTGATCTTCTCCCTCGCCCTCTTTGAGTGCCACTGTGAATAGTACATCCCTGTCCGTCGTGACCTGCACGACCTGCACGTCGGGCAGGATGTGGTTGCTCGTGCTGAGGCGTCCGCCAATCTCAGTGTGCCAGTCGGTCACGTCCCACTCGAAGCCGTGCGTCGTGATTGTGGCGGGCTCCTTGAGGGGGATGATGCCGACGTACTTGCCAAAGGCGTCCTCCTCGCCGTCCTCTCGGACTTGGATGTGATGCGTGCCTGGCTTGAGTAGGAAAGTGAGGCTGGAGCCTGAGAGGAGGTAAACTTTGCCAGAAGCGTAGCTGGGGTCTGTCTGGAACAGGTAAAGGTGGTGAAGCTGCGAGAGGCCTTGGTCAACGCGACCGCCAATGCCCCCGAGAGCGACAATATCGATCCCGCTAGGGTACTCTTTTCGGATCCAGTTGATGGCCTTGGCGAAATCGGTCGACTCTTGGTCGGCGTCATGGATAACGGTTGCAGGTGATGGTTGGGAGGAGTAGAAATCGCGAACTGTTGGAGTGAGAGAGTCGAGGTCGCCGATGATGAGCTGCAGGTTGGACTAGGAGGTGTTAATACCACGTTCAGAACCCAAGGGCCACGCATATTATAGTATACGTACGTATTTGCCGTGGAAGGACGAGAGCTGGTGAAGTCGGTTGGCTCCGCCATCGGCTGCCACTCTCACCGAAGCTGTATTCACTTAGCACTGCCCATGAGAGCCACGCAGTACAGCATGAGTGATCAATAAAGCTACGTACAGTTCTTCCAGAGCTTGCGCAGGTTAACTCCATTCTTTAAAGGTTGGTTCAAGATGAGTAGAGCAAAGTCTTGAGGGCTATTGTAGTCCTGCAGCAGCTTCGCAGGCCGCCATTCGAACGTCTGAGATGCCATGGTGTGAGGTGTAAGGTGTGAGAGCGAGGTGGTCTGATGATGCCCCTTGATGAGCGACTCGTCGGCACTAAAACGTGACTGTATTTGCTTTTTGCCTCTGCTGGTAAATGCGATGAGAGAGAGAAAGGGAGAAGATGGGTGAATGCGAGACAAACAAAAGACCCCTCGTTTCCTGTGCGACAAGCTTCTCTCTGCCCGTTGAGAACCCAAAGAGCAGCTGACTTGACTTTTGTGCTAATTAAGCTTTGATGGCACAAACGACCAGGTTCCAGCCAAGAAAAATCAAGCCACGGGGTACCCCAAAAGCTCCCTTTATTTTGTCTCGAGAGGCTTTGCAATGAGGCAATGATCAGAAATGAGTGGACGCCATCCAAGCTCAGAGGTGGGGGAGCTATTGATGGCTGATAAGATCTAGACGGGCGAAAGGCAGAGCTAGGGTGAAGCGAGGGGAGTTGGTGTAATTGTTGGTGCTGAAAAGTAAAAGAGCTGCTAAGAAGTGATTATTATCAAATAGAAGACATTTGGTAGGTATATATCTTAAATTATGGTGCAATTCATCCAAAAGCAACCTCATGATCACCTTCAACTGCTGTTATCACATCTTATCGGAGAATCTCGGCGGCTAAATCACGGCAACATTTTTTTTTCCCTCAGCCGGAATCTCGGCGAACATTTCCAAGCATCATCCATCAATTCGAATTGCTCCACCGGGTGCTGACCAATTCCACCTCCGTGTCTTGAATTTCGAGCTTTGCGCCTTTCCTTTTCGTTTCTTCCCTTCACACCCTATAGACATATTATCACCATGTATCGTACAACCTTGCGATCGGCCTCGAGGCCTGTAATTGCTAGTCTGCGATCTAGCACCCTCCGCGCCGCTCCGAGACGATTCGCTTCCACTGCTGCTCCTGCCGACAAGTCCCGGACATGGAAGAGTTCCGTTGCGCGATTGGGTCTGGCTGCTGCGGCAGTGTACTACTACAACACCAGCCCGGTCTTTGCTGAGGAGGCTGTTTGTGAGTATCAATGGTTAGGTACAACGGCATGCGACTGACCTTGCGCCAGCACAAAAGATTGCCGCACCCGCTGCGTTTTCCGACGATGACCTTCCCACAGTCGACTCCGTTCTCGAGGAGAAGCGGAAACAGATTAAGAAGCAGAGCCCCAACAAGAACCCCGAGCCCGAGACTGGCGCCCAGAGCACAGTAGCCGCCGATGGATCGCCCGCTGCATTGGAGGAGGAGGCCGGCCAGCAGGGCGCCTTTAACCCTGAGACTGGAGAGATCAACTGGGACTGCCCTTGCCTGGGTGGAATGGCTCACGGACCTTGTGGCGAGGAGTTCAAGACTGCCTTTAGCTGCTTCGTCTTCTCAAACGAGGAGCCCAAGGGAATGGATTGCATCGACAAGTTCCAGTACGTCAAGTGTTTGTGGGATATGCCTGGAGGTATGCTAATGGTTTACTAGGGGCATGCAAGAGTGCTTTAAGAAGTACCCCGAGATTTACGGCGCCGAGCTAGCCGACGACGAGGACGGTGCCCCTACTCCCGACTTTGGCGACGAGCAGCCTGCCTCCGACGCCCAAAAGACTTCCACCGAGCCCATCGCCCAATCCACACAAACCCCTCCTCCCCAAGAGGCACAGAAGGAGTCACCAAAGGCCCAGGCTGCCCCTGTAGAAAAGAAGCCCGAGGTGGAGAAGAAGCAAGAAGAACCCAAGGTTGAAGAGCCCAGGAGGACTTTGGAGTCGGAGCCTCTTCAATCCCACGACGCAACTGCTGCGAATGCAGAGATTAAGATTCTCGAGCAAGAGGCTGCACGAAAGAAGGCTGAGCAGAAGAAGTAAAAACAAAAAAACACGGGTGTAAAAAAGATTATGGAGCGGGGTGTTGGCGATGTACGTTTTGTAAGATATCTGGGATCTTGGCATGGGCGGATAGACGCCCATCTCTGTACCAACGCTGTATCATGAAGAGGACGGAACAGAAACGCCATGAATATGTAATAGACGTGATCACATCTCACATTATCTGTACGACGAAGCTGGCACTGTCTAGCAATAAGCAGACGGTTTAGACTGCATTCACTCTTCGAGGTGGAGGGTGTTACAATTATTGTGCCTGTGTGTATTGATTGAGATGGGTAATAAGCCGGTATCAAGAGACTATCAAACAGTGCCAAACAATGCAACAAGAAACTGGGACATTCACGCATCCTCGCTCCAGCCCTCGGCAGGGAAATAGATGCGCGTCACCAGGCACAGTAGCCTTGTCCCCTGGCTACCTAGGAGGTTCATATACTCCTCGCTTCGCTTCATTATGTTATTTTCATTGGGGTCCCTCTAGGAACCACCCTTCTTGCCCTTGTACAGATATCGTCCAAGAACACCCTCAGCCGCGCTCACACTGGCGAGGATACCGGCACCGATACCGACGGCCTTCCAGTCGAGCTTGCCCTTCTCGTACAGACCCCAGCCCTTGTAGCCCAGGTACGCACTTAGGCCAACAACGGTAGCAAAGTTGGCAATAACAAGACCAGTAGCGCTGCCATCGGAAAGACGAGAAAATTGTTGGATCAGCCAGTTGTCGGTTTTACGGGCCTTGGCGGCAGCGGCGTCACGCTTTCGCTTCTCCTCACGAGCCTCCTCTTCTCTCTCGATGCGAGCAGCTTGGGTCTCGGTCTTGACGGGCTGGTCGAGGAACTCGGAGTTGACGGTGTGCACAGACGGCAGGTCAACGTCGATGAGGGAAGCGGTGGAGGCGGACTCAGTGGAGATGATCTCAGGAGGCTGAGGAGCAGCAGCCTTGGAGGTGTTAGCTGGAGATGATGAGTCTCGGGGTTTTGAAGTACAACTCACGTCCTGGGGGGACTGCTTGGGTCCGCTGGCAGCAACGTCGGCGTAAGACACTGGAGGGGAAGTCAGTGACTGTTCTCGGCCGAGAGGATGTAACTATGACGTCGAAACTTACTGATGACTTGGTTGATGTGAGGAGAGGTGTTGAGGGTGATTACTGAGAGTGGTATTGTCTCACAAGACTAGAATGAAGCAGATTTGACCGACAGAAGATGAAGCCGAGAAGGTGGTGAGAGGAAGAAAGATGGATGGATGGAGGAGAAGATGGCGCCGCATGTGACGCTGATCACGAACCGCCCGCACTTTTGAAGCTACCGCGGCAGGCGATGACGTATGCGGCTCGAGACCCACTCGGAGAAGAGAGGAAGAGAAGATGGACAAAGCAGGATTTTTAGTCTCAATTGGAGTCCAGGAACAAGAAAAAAGGGACGAATTAAAAGACGCAATTGGATAATCCATGGTCATGATGAGGTTTGATCCAATTGTTTGTTTGTTAACCTCGGGTTTTGAGCAATTGAGTGCTGACTCATATTTACTGTGTCTACCTCTCACCATCCCTTCCAAGGAATCCATGCCTCTTTCACGATCCCTTCTTCATCAGCGACATAATACACGTAAAACGCCGCCGCAGTGATGCATGCGTGATTGCACCACAATTCGACCCGCTGCCCAACCTCAAAGTCCTCCTCGACCTTTCGTCCCTCCTCGCTGGTGCCCAAGATGCCGTGTTCCTGCGAGAGTCGCACGACGCCCCACGCCTGCTTGCCCACCACGCGGCCGAATCCGGTGAAGGCGCTCGCCTCGCGCGATAGAGCAATCACGCCCGCGTTGACGAGCGCCTCGTTCCTCTCTGGGTACACGCTGCACACTTCGGCCGCTACCGAGACGGCTTGCTGAGCTTCGGTTACAAGTCCTGTGGATACTTGTTGAAGGTCGTTGCTGGGGAAGTTTCCTGCGTGGAGTTCGAGCTTGATGTTGGATGGCATTGAAGCTTTGAGGCTCTCCACCACGTGTGCTGTTGGTGTGCTGCCAACCGAAATGACGATGTTGCGGTCTGAGGGGAGGAGCTTTGCTGCTGAGAGGACGCTGGATACTTCAACGTTGAGGGTTTCCTCAGCTTCGTTTCGCGACCTGCCCGCGTACGAGTGTCCGGCGTGACAGTAAAATCCGTAGATACTAACTGCCGATGACTTTTCGGCGCGCTCTACCAGGCTATTGAGGGCTTGGCTGTTGGTCTCCACCCCCGCTCGGTGCGAGCCGACATCTAGCTTGACAAAGATGTCCCAGGGCTGTTTGCTTGAGTCTGACTGCTCAAGAAGCGCTATCTGCTGCTCATTGTCGACCATGAGGAGGATGCGTAGCGATTTTCGGAGCTCAACCAGTCTTGGCAGAACACTGGGGTAGACGGGAAGGCCGTAAAGACACTGCGCCTTCAATCAGTTTCTCCTCAATCTTGCTACTTTGCGGGGAATCCTTACCTCGTCTAGGATGCCCTCTTTCACCAGGGGCAGGGCACCCTTGATCTCGGGAATGGTGGAGGCGACGATACCCCTGTATTTACCGTCCGCGAGCATCATCCTCGTCACCTCGAGGGACTAGAGGGTCTGTAAGCTTTCTGGAGTGATCAATCGCTTGTGAAACACACCTTGAGCGTTTTTACATGAGGTCTAAAGCCGATGCCGAGCTTCTCGACGTCGCGGTGTAGGGTGTTGACATTTTGCTTGAGGACGGGGAGATTGATGACGAGGGATGGCGTGGGGAGCTCGGAAATGGGCTTTCCGATATAGGATTTGTAGTTTTCGAGTGAGTAATCCATGATTGAAGTGTTGAATGAGGTTTGTGTATGTTGGATGAGGATGATGGTTGATATGGACGTGGGGTTGAGGAGGGGGTAGTCGACGCTCTATATGCCGCAGCTGCCAAACACACAGAGTGCCGCTCTCAGATCTTGATGTTCTACAAACAAAGGACAAGAATAATTGAATGCGTGAATTGTCGTGTTCCTCAAAGCGAGGAGTCCACGGGTCAAGTATTTACGTTGGCGGTGTCTAGATGTAGGGCCGATTACTAACTCACCGCGGTAAAGTGTCTGATTCGCCGCGGGAAACACGCTCGATAACGATGGGGCGGCTGTTTGAGGTGTTTACCAGGTTCAGTCAATTGAGTTGTTTATGGAAGCCAATTGAATATTATTTACTTCTTGGCTTTTCTGATGTTTTGATGAATATGAATTGAAGGGTGGTTGATGAGGAAAAGTGAGTGTAAATATGGTTCGTGGCTGTATGCTGAATAGCTTCAGGATCGTGACGATGGGGTTATGGAGTATTTAGATGGTATTTATATACTCGAGAGCGTTCGATAAGTTTCCTTCCATGGCCATTTTTTATGCGACATGTGAGTCCTTAGAAAGAGATATTTTGTTTCACTTTTTCTTCAACACATTCAGTCGAGATGAAGAGCGAGCTTTGCTTTATTAGTTGAATATGATTCGTTTATTAGACACTATCCATGAGTCTCGTTCCGTCGTATATCATCATAGTCGAGGCGTCCATGATCAAAACGCCAAAGTTAAGGAAGGATCAAGGTGGACCAGGTTCATTTTTCCTCCGGTATCACACCTCTCGATCTCAATATCGGACCTAGGTCCTTGAGTCTCACCGGCTTCGTCAGGAATAGGTCAACACCGCTCACCACCGCCTCCCGCTGTGCTTCTTCAGAAGCTAGCCCTGTTAGGGCCAGTATAAGGGCAGGTCTTAGACCGTGCCGTTGTTCGAATGCTCTGATCCTTCGTGTGGCTTCGAAGCCGTCCATGATGGGCATTGAGATGTCCATTAGGATGCAGACGTAGCGTCCGGAATCCATTTCGTACGCTGAGAGGGCTTCTTGACCGTTTGTGGCGGTCTGATAAGGTTGTTTGAGCTTCTTCATGTAGGATGTTAGAATTTTGAGATTGATAAAGTTGTCGTCGACGAGGAGGAATTCCGGCGCGGTGAAATAATCTTGGGACGGACTTGGTGTTTCTTCGGAGCTGAGAGGGAACGGTGTCCCAGGGCTTGTGGCAGGGGCAGGAGTACTATCCCTTCTGTTTCGTTCGGGTGTCGTGGTTTGTGCTGTAGTAGTGGATGGCATTGCGCTGGTTTGAGCGATTGTCCATCGGTGAAGGGCGAGAGAAAACGCTCTAGCAAGCTTCCGGGGACCAAGGCTGTACGAAATGAGCTAACGTTTCGAAGATCAACGAGTTGCAAGAAACTTACGGTTGAGAGATAAACTCAAATATCCCCGGTCGGGGGGTCGCCTTGGTACCTGTCGCATACTGATATGCAGTCTGAGCATTGGCGCAAAGAACAACGCCAGGGACATCAGACAGCGACTCTTGTGCAGAGGCTGGCTGCTCAAGCCTATCCTCGGACCAAATGATAAGATCGGGGACCAGTTGCTTCGACTCTAGCCCGGAGTTCACCTCCATGTGCATCCAGTCACGACAGATGTTTTGCACCAGCATATCTGGCGTCTCCATAGTGGTTGGAGGAGAGTCTTCTTCTGTGACCTCGTGTTTGCTAAAGTCGAGCATTCTGACACGCAGGCCGCGAAGTTTGCGAAGCTGACTCTCGAATTCCTCCTCACCCTCCGCTGATGGAGTGGCAGGTCCAGGACGAGAGTCGTCTAGCGACATAGGCAGCGACACAGTCACTGTAGTTCCAACCCCTATCCGGCTGCTCACAGAGATGTGACCGCCAAGCTGCGTCGTCATCTGCTTGACAAAGCTCAAGCCAACACCCGTGCCCGACGAGAGGTAATTCTCCTGCGCAAACGGCTTGAAGATGCTGTTCTGGAGAAAGTCCTGCCCAATGCCCACTCCCGTATCCGCAACCGTAAGAGTTACCCAGCGCTCTTTGCTTGAAGGACATAGGATGCTTGTTTGTTGGAGGGAGACTTTGATGAGGCCTCGGTGGGTGTACTTGAGTGAGTTGCCAAACAGGTTCATGACGATGCGACGCATTGGGCCGGGATGTGTGTCGAATGCCCAGGAACAGGATGGATCGACAGCTAGGAATACGGCGACGTCTCCAAAGCTCGTTCGAGAATTTCCTGTTGTCGAAGGGCCGAGTTCTTCCATGGCCTGCATGGAATCGAGCCGGCGGATTGAAGTAAAATCGTGGTGACCACCTCGCTTCGGTGGTTGTCTGGATAGCTGTGCGATGGAGAGGTGCTGAAAGTTGAAGCCTGCATATACACTCTCCATGACCTCTTCAACAAGAATGTCCAGATGGACTGTTTTACAGAACGGCTTCATGGCCGTCATGAATGAGGAAGCTCTGTTAAGGCCCTGTCCCTCGGTCTTGGTGTCCTGCGGGCCTTCATGGGAAGCGAGGCTGTTGACTTTGGAGTATTCGAGGAGGTGATCAATAGTGTCGGAGAGTGTTCGGCAGCAAGTCTCGATGGTGTGTACAATGTTCTGTTGAGGAACGCTAAGACAAGTGTCGTTCAAAAGCTCGACGCTCAGGACAGCGCCGTGGAGAGGTGATCGTAGCTCGTGCGAGAGTGAACCCAGGGCATCAGACTTGGCCTTGTCCGACGCCATGGTTTCAATCCTAAATGCTTCGGATGCGGCCAAGACACCGAGGGCGCGGAGATACGTAAGGTCGAGGTCGAGAGTAAAGGTACGGTTCGGCGCGAGTGTGTGAAGGAAGCCTCCGGCAGACCAGCGCTCCTTTCGCGGGTCCCAGATTGGTACAAAAGCGACACTGCGGGCGTTTGGAAATGTTTCCAGAAGAACACTTGCTTCTTTCGGTTGTAGTCGTGGTTTATCGCCCTGGCTCGTTGTAAAGGGCTGCCACTTGGGCATGCCGGGTGTCTCAGACTCATGGCCGATGAATGGAGAGAGGGGGGAATCCTGTTTGGAGTCTTGGGGTAAATCGTCCGGCTGAAGTTCACCGTTGGCCCCAAAATTGAAGACCTGGCCCTTTGGGTATCGTCGAATCATGCGCGCGAGAAGAGTTTGAGGGAGTGGTACGTGGGTGGCCTCGATAGCGTCGTCTGGTGCTGGAGGCTTGACGTCCGACGTGCCGAGGATTTGACATGGCGACATTGGGCTTTCTTCGGAGGATACGACAGTGTGGGCGCTCTCGCTTCCGCTGTAGCTAAAGGTCGACGGTCGGCGAGTTGCGAGATCCTCGTCTGCTAGGTCTGAAGGAGAGGTTGAGAACTCGAGTAGGTCAGCATTAAGGAAGAGGCATCCGTCGGCTTCGAGGGCACTCTGAACAATGTCGGCAGCTTTGGAAAAGACCTCATTTGTGGTGTTGAGAGAGCGTTTCGAGTCCTGTGTTGTTTCCTGCTTCATTGGCGATGTCCCCGAACCTGACTGGTTAGTGGTCTGTTGTGTACTGGTCACAGTCGCGAGCAATCCAGTACTAGATGAAGCCGCATCCTGCAAAGTAATTGCTTCCACAGCACTTCCAAGGTCCATAGGCCGTTTCTCCTCCACGGCGGGAGGGGACTTGATCGTGTCCGGGGTACTTGCAGGCTGGTCCCCGGAAAAGGCCGAGTTGTTCTCGACAAAATCTCGCAAACCCCTGCTCATACGTTCTGTCCGCCTCTGGGGTTTTCGTAAACTCGTAGCTTCAAGGTGTCCCATGACTGCCCTAGACAATTCCTGAAGAAGTCGTGAGTGTTGGTCATTCCATGCAGCTCCGGGACTTGTGTCGATGACACAGAGGACACCAATGTTGACGCCCCTATCTGTGCGGATGGGCACGGCGGCGTAGAACCTAGCTTGGCTGCCAGGTTGGCAATAAGGCTTGGAGGCGAAGCGAGGATCGGAGACGAGGTCCTCCACCACGAGGATGGGCAGGTCGTCGTCAGTGTTCCCCTCGAGGAAGTAGCCGAACTCGTCGCCACAGAGGGTATGCTCGCAGACACCATGGACACGAGGGATTGCAGTGCCGCATAACCAGAGAGCTTCATAATTGCGGGCACTCTCGGATAAGCTGGGGATTAGAGAGATGGTTGGTGTAGCTTCTGCAACGATATACTGGTAGGACTGGTCAAACAGGGAGATGAGCGACCGTGCCGTGCCAGTCTGGCTGGCGGCGAGTCGAGCCAGAGCAGTCAAGATGGCATCAGGACAGGTGACGAGCTCAGAGCTCGGTATGGGAGTTCCATCGTCGTTGAACTTGACGTTGGAGAATAGAGCGTCGTCGTATCTGGCAGCTTGGTTAGCCATGCAGATAGGAAAAGTGAAATGGGAGAGGCCGTGTCACCTAAACGTCTCCCTTTCTCGAGTGGCCTCGCAGACGGGAGTCCTCTTAGGGACCACCCCTGCTCCCTCGATCACAGCCATCGTAGCGACTCAGACCCTCGCAGCAGCGTAGAACTGTAAGTGACATGGGTGGAGGGTGAAGTAAGAGATGACGGCAACGACAAAGCAGTCCAAGGAGCAGGACAAAGAAGCTCTCGATTCCTCAAGAATAGCATACGATATGCAGCATCGGATTTCCCAAATTTGCCCCTCCTCTCTTCTCCTCCCAACGGAAAAAAAGAGACAGATCCCTGGGATTGCTTTTGCTTTTGGAGACGCGCCGTGGTCTAGACCGGGCGATTCTGCAACAGTCGCCACTCGTAGCCGAGACCCTGTCCAGGTCCCCCCGTCAGCATGGCGTATTTTAACGCACGATGCGGGCGATTGTTTTTTTTTTGGGTACATGGTGGTACTGTACTGCCTGTGTGCCATTGGCGGGAAACAGTCTTTCTGATCGCCAGGGGCGTGATGGGAAATGGGAATCGATGTTCGGTCCACTCCGTTGGGTTCGGGAGTTTTTTTTTGAGGTTTGTGGATAATGCCTTGGCTTTGTGGAGGCGAGTTGGACGGAGACAACCATTGCATGTGATGGAACTGAGCTTGCACTCGTCTCTTGCATAACCGATCTTGTGGCTTTTAACAGCATGTCCATTGCCTGTAATTCATGTCAAGTTATTTATATGACAATATTCGAGACCAGGTCTCTGTCTCTCAGTCTCGGTTAGAAGTGAGACACAATGGTCGATGCTAATGTCGCTTGGTTATCAGTGACAACTAGCAACAACTTAAAAGTTGCCGTACAATTGCACTAAGAAGTGCACGCGTGTATCTGAAAGGTTCCCTGCATCTCATGACTCATTCAATTCTTTCCTTGTTCCCGTGGGGTTGGAGAGTCTGGATCTCCCCGTCCGCGTAGGCAACAGTTTAAGAAAGTTGCCACAGCGGCCATTGTCCCATGACCTCCCGCCTTGGTGACATTCCATGTTCTTTGTAACGCGCTAATTACCTGTGGAATGACACCTGTCACAGGGGCCTGCCCAATGGTTGAGGCTTACCTTCTATCTTCCGAACTTGCCAAGACTTTGACTATGCCTCCCGTCCTCGACAACGCCTGAAACGCAACCTTTCGAAACCGAGATACCAACTGGGGTTTTATTGCTACGTACTTTCTGAGCTTTTCTTTGCCAGGCTGGATGCAAGACATTGCGGGATAACCCTGGGGATTGTAACATCACGTGAAGCTCCAAGACACTAATTAAACTCTATCCACAACCCAACTCCATCCTTGACCGGCTGTTTCTCCTACTCCCCGATAACAACTCTTACCAACACGAACCAACTGCAAGAGGCGATAACAATACACTTCGAACATGGCGTTCCCAATTGCACTCCCACAGTTCGCCCTGGCGTCAACCATGTGCCTTTCTCTGTCAGGAACCTATATAGCCCTCTCTCCTCCCCAACAGGCCAAACTCGTCACAAAGTCGGCCCCCTCAACCGGCGACTCGATGCGATGGCTACGATTTACAGAAAAGCACAGCACCAAAGTCATCCTGTCCCCATTAATTGTGTTGGGGTTGCATACCTCGAGCGTTGTATTGGCGTACCACAAGTCACGGCCCGAAATCACCCTTCCATATATTTTCAACGGACTTGATACAAATCTCATAACGTGGTCAAAAGCGACCTCGATACCGCTGGCTCTCATCCTCTGTGCTGGAGTCCCTCTACGTCTCGCATCTTATGTTTCATTGGGTCGCAACTTTACGTTTGCCTTGACTGAGCCGGATCAACTAAAGACAACTGGCATCTACCAGTATCTGCAGCATCCGGGCTACACAGGAATTGCGGTTTTAGCCGTGTGCAACGTCTTGTTACTTGGAAGGACAGATGGTATCCTTAGTTGCTGGATCCCAAGGTCGTGGTATAGTGTCATGAGTCGTTTGATGTGGGGGTTAGTTCCTGCTGGGCTGTCGGTGATTATGTTTGGCATCTGGACACGGGTTAAAGAGGAAGAAAAGATGCTTCAGGTCACGTTTGGCCAGGAGTGGGAACAATGGCATCAGAAGACGGCACGGTTCATCCCTTGGGTTCTGTAATCTCACAGCATCTCTACGACTTTGCAGGATGTTGAAGACAAAATTGACTACTCTACTGGTCTAAGGGAAGAATGGCACACTTCGCAAGTATCTAATCCGCCGAATCACAGTGTAAAAGGCTTATAAGAACAATTCTAAGAATTATGTAAACTTGAGAGTATAATTTACATAATTTATATTTTTCTTTATTTATTTTACCTAGTCTACGTTCTATCTTTCTAGCTTGGCAGAGGACTCCTTGTCTACCTGCAGTATGCTATTTATTTCTTGGTCCCGGTGCTACTTTAAGCAGGACTTTCATGCACAATGATTTTGTTATAAAAGCCCCTCTTTGGTGGCACTGGCCTGTACCTCTATGAAGACAAAAGTTCTGATGAGCGCGAGCTTTGGAGTTATCTAATAAACCCTTCAATAAGATGGCACGAAAAACATTGTTCACTACTATAGCATGGCGAAGCCGAATTGGTTTGAGAATCGAAGTTTTCTAAAGTCCACCTGTGACCGTCTACAACTAAAAGTACAATAGCAGGAAGGCTGTACTTGACGTGTATGAATAACAACAGAGCTGTAATAAAATGGTATGGTGCATTGTACGCCAGAGCCAGCTGGCAATTGTTTCTTTTTTCCTGAAAGTGAATGGATAGAGTCTGCCTTGTGCTCATGTCCAAGGACCCCTTTTTGGGTTTCCAAATCTGCTGTGGCCCGTTCAGTCTTAGACGGCCCCGGAGTGAGAGTCCTTGGCCCCGTTTCCGTCAGCTGTATTCGGGTTATCCAGAAGTTCGAACTCGGAGGTGTCCTTGTCCTCTCGCGTGACCAAGTTCTTCTCCAGCAGAACGAACAGAAACCCAGCACCAGCAAAGGCCAGTGAGACGTACCAAACCCTCTTCAGACTCTCCTCGTACAGAGTAACAATGGCATCTTGAATCTCCTCTGGGAAAGAGTTGATAAAGGCTCGCGATGCCTTTTCATATGCTTGGCCTCGCTCCAGTCCTGCTTGTAACTCGGGGTCGTTCACTGCCTCGGTGGTTGCGAGGAGTTGATCGAAACGGTTTCCGAAGACAGCAGCGGGAACGCTCACGGCAAAGATTGTGGCAACGCTTCTCACAAACGCAAACGCACCTGTGCTGGCGGCATTGAGGCTGTCGGGAATATCGGCTTGAATGGCTGTCAGGAGAGAAGGGTTTGGCATGCCAATTGACCATCCGTAGATGAGCTGAAGAATAACCCAAACCGCCATGCTTGAGTTGCGATCGAGGAGTGTAAATGCGCCGACAGAGACTATCTGAAGGGCGAAGCTAGCCATGTGGATGGCCTTGAAGCGACCGAGCTTGCTGACCACAATTCCACCAACCAAGCCGCTGACGCAAAAGGTGACTGAGAACGGGATGATCTGTACTCCAGAGCGGGAAGGGGTTGAACGCTTCACTGCTTGAAAGTAGACGGGTAGGAAGTACAGAGGCGCGTATGAGAGCATGAGCTGCATGAATGTCGCCAGGAAGGCTGCTACCGAGGTTCTGTTTCCGAATAGAGCTTTGGGCATGGCGGGATGCTTGCAAAGAGGTGAGACCTGGTAGACAAAGAAGGCGATGATGCCGATTATCCCGATTATGAAGCTGACGATGATGGCGGGAGCTGACCACTCGTACCGCGTTCCTCCATACGTCAAGGCGTAGAGTAGCGAAGAGATTGATCCGCAGAGGATGAAGAGTCCGATGAAATCAATCTTCTTGAGACTTTCCTTGGTGGACTCGTTATTTTTAGGTCGTTGCACGTTGAGGAACAGGAACAGCAGCACCAAACAGAGCCCGCAGAATGGGAGGTTGATGTAAAAGACCCATCTCCATGATGCTCGATCGACCAAGATGCCACCTAGAAAAGGACCAGCCACGGATCCCAGGACGATAAAGAAGAACATCAACCCCATGAACTGTCCGCGTTCTCGCAGTGGCAGAAGGTCGCAGATGATGATCTCGACTAGAACGTTGATGCCCGCGGCTCCAAGCCCCTGAATAGTTCGGCCGCCGATTAGCATGCCTGCTGAGGTTGCTCCTCCGCAAATACCACTGCCCAAGGCAAAGATTCCTAGGGCTGTGATCATGGGCCATCGTCGGCCCCAGATATCGGCCAATTGGCTGTAAAGGGGCTGCACGGCCGCACTGTTTGACGTGAGCTTGGATTCAGGGGAGCAGCCCATTCTTTCAAGATAAGAATTCTTACCTAGTGAGAAAAAAGACATTGACCATCCAGATATAGTCTTCCCCCGCATTCACAGCGCGCGAAATGGAAGGTAAAGCGGTCGAGACAACGGCACCCTCGAGAGCGCTCAAGAAGGCCGAAATGGAGAGTGAAATGAAAACAGCCCAGAAACGCCATCCACGTCCAGCCTTGGGTTTGTCGGTAGGAGGCTGAACTTCAGGTACATCTTGAGGCATCTCGGGTTCTTGATGAGTGTTTTGACTTCCAGAAGACATCAGCTCTCGCTGACTGCTGCGGCTCATGATGAAATGGATTGTTTCCTCAGGGGTCGATCGGATAATGCCGAGTGTAGAAAGAAGTGATTGATTTTGCCAACACTATGGCCTCGCATCTCCTCCCACCATCCGAGTAACCTCTCTTTTATCACATACCTCATGACAGGAGGCTGGTGATGGCCTGCCAATGTTTTAAGATTAGAAATGGATTGCGTGGTTACGATTTACGCGTTGATGATCCACAAGACGAGTAGGCAGCGAAAAAAGGCATGTATCATGTTACCGTAGCTGAGGTTCAAAAATGGATGCCTTGGGATCCGGGCGGCGATATTCTTGGCATATTATAAATGCAAGCTCGCGCTTATGGCAAATACTGGAAGCCTAAGCGAACATCATTTGTGGCGTGTAATAAACGAAACAATGAGGCGAAGGAGGCGGCCGAGGTTTGTTTTAAAAGGTTGCCTGGAACACTCCTGGGGTTGAATACGCCTGAATACGCCAGGATACGCCGGACTTTTTGAATTGTCTACCCAATCAGGCTACGCTTCTTGGCATCGCTTAAGAGTGTTTCCAGCCCTTTTGTAATGCTTGTGGATCGGTGCGCAAAATGATGCCGAAAATGGTACCCCTGAAGGCTCGGTTGGAGCAAACTCCACTGCGGCTCAGTCTCGCAGCAATGATGTAGGTTAATTAGACAACGACGGAGTTGCCGAGCTCGGATTGAGTGTTCATTGTGGACTTTTGTTGATTAATGATTCAATGATAATAGCAAGAGCGCTTGAGATTGCATACTCTCACTCGTTGCCAGGCTTCGGTACAACTGTTCATTCAATACACTCTTTCAAAGGAATGGTTTCTGGAGAAGGGTAATTTTCAAGAGAAATAGTATTAACCTATTAGTCTAAAAATCAAAGGCTACAAATCAAACTGCTTTTCCAATGGCACGCCGACCAAGCTACAAAATGAAAACCATTCATTCAAATAGAGAGGTAGGACTGCCATGGACGCCCATGTTCGACAGTAGCCTTGTTGCTATGCCTGTCCATTCGAATCCGCATCCTTCTTTCTGACCGACGTGCAGTCTCAAGTTCCTTCTTCCTTTGCGCAAGTAAACTGCGCTGCTGAGGAGCTGAAAGATGTATCAAGCTCTGCTGGTCGCTGACGCTCAGGCGAGACAGCTGCGTTGCCATGGCTGTTTCCTTGCGTCCTCGGTTTGTGAGAGCGTCGGAAGGAGGTGCACCGGGGATAGCAGCAGGTTCTTCGGTGGATGTTGACTGGTTTGTAATCCGTGGTCTGCTTGATGAAGCAGTTTGGGATCGATGTGAGAGAATCTTGCCAGAGGGTAATCGAATACTATCCTCATCTGGCCGAACAAGGTCCTGAGTTTTGTGACTGTTGAGACCTTCGACGTCATAAAACTCCATCATCTCATCCGACATTTCAAAGCGACAGTGTCCCTTGTCAAGCATGTGCTGCTGCACACCCTCAACTGTACGTCGTCTCGTCCCGCAGAGAATGCATTCGTGGTATCCAAAGATTACAAAGTGGAGATACCATATCAATGTGGCGGGCTCCACGACGAGGTTGTCCTGGAAAGGGATTGTGAGGCTATGTGTGGTCTTCATGTGGGCGAGATTGTCGTCGACGTCTGAGGCTTGGTGAGGGCAAAAGATGCAGTTTTCAGGCACAAACTCGGGCATGCCGTCTTGGTCGACTTCGCGTCCGCTCTCAGAGTCGCTTTCTGAAGACTTGTCGTTGGGTGATTGTGAGCGATGATTTGAGCTCGAGGCTTGATAGGTGTCTGATGGAGGCAAAGTGTTGATGCCCAGATCGGCCACCTTTCGCCTCAAGTTCTCGATACTAATCCGTTTGTTAGAATTGGTGTGTTTAGTTCCATACAAGTATACTAACTGAAGCTCGCTCTTGGCATGTTGTCGTTGCTCTTGCACAGTCTCGAAAGAGACCTGGCAAGTCGAGCACGATACTGTTGTTGTTGCTGTTAGTGGCATGATTTTGAAGTAGGTAGAAGAGTGAACTGTTGAGTAATTGATACAAAACGAGTCTATTCGAAGGGAAAATAGAAGGCTATTTATTGATGGACTATCATGCGTTCATCATTCCAGTTAAAGAATGACTTGAGTCAAAGATGAGTGGGGCATTTCCCAAATAGGCAATCCAAATCATGATCTTGGATGAGTCGAACTCGACATGGATGATTTGGGACGTTGGTGCCTGAGGCGATAAGGCTCAGCCACCTGAATCATGTCTTGTGCATGATTATCCGCAATTTATGAACCTGCACATGCATAGCAACATGATCAACTCTGACAAGGCATTCACTTCTGGTAAAAAATCTGTCTGATCATCATGCACTCCCGAGAAACGTGACTCAGTATCACCACAGAGGCGAGTTCCGCGTCAAAGATTACGTGACGCTCTCACCTGACCTAAGATCCGGTCTCTCGAGTTCCCGTCATGGCGCCTCCCTCGGTTACTCAATTCTTTGACTGGGATGAAAACCGGACGAAAGCCTTGAGAGTTTCATGAAACTAACGCTTTGACACTTGGCCGGCTATGGCTACTTAACACGGCCAAGCTGGAGACATGTTGTCTCTAACTGATACCAAAATGCAAATGCCGCACGGCACCGGAAACAGGAGCTGAAACCTTTCGGACTCGCATCTGCAAATACTGATGGTCAGGATCAAGATCCAGTGCATCGGATATGCTTGATCCGAGCTGCATGCGGGCGACCGTTTTCAGGACCGTTGTACCCGTAGGATCGGGTTTCACATGGATGTTTGGCCCCCACAGGTTCGTCCATCCTTGCGAAGATCAGCATTCCGCAGAGTTGTCTGGCCTTCGAGTATTCTCGTGAAGAAAAGACAGAGGGATGCAATCTCCTGGTTGGAATAAAATAAGCATCAATGATTAATACTTTAAACCTGTTAAGAACCTCGCGTCGGTCCCAAAGAGTGAACCAGAATGGCGGGAGCACCCGCACCTTAAGCACACCCGCCAGGGCTGAAGTAACCTAGTGTTACAATAGACGCGAGAAAGAAACTTGGCAGGGCGATTATCACTTCCTCAACCTATAAAGAAACATACATCGCGCTTCAGGCTATGCAGGGGTTGACCTCTTTCAACCATGCGACAACCCACCATTGGCCACACCAATTCGGTCCCGAGCCTTCGGTCCCGAGAAATCTGGGCGCTTATATCACCACACGAGACAACAAGAGGACATGAGTGTGCCTTCCAACACCATGATTGGTTATAAGCCCTACAAGAACCAGATAGGGTTGTCAAGCTGGGAGGATTTAAGAATAAAGCACGTTGACTACGCACTCGTCTTTACTTCGTCTGATATTCCCAGCAACATAATTCACATGGCCCTTGATGCACAGAAGTCCGACGACGGTGACTCGGACGTCATCCCAATTTCTTACTTTGCCCCTAAAGACAAGATGCCATCGCACTCTGACAGCGAAGGCCTTCAGGTCGACATGACCAATGCCCCTGAGGTAGCACACCTCTACGGTCAGCACAAGCTGTATTACAATCCGCCGGAATACCAGCAACCAGAGTCAGAGCCAGATTCGCATCCACAGAAGACACAGATTCACGTTCCTTTTGGCCTTGGAATCTGGACTTTTGGTCTTCTTATCGGTGTCTTGGCTGCTGTCGTTGTTGGTGCTAGTGTTGGTGGAGGATGTGCCGCGGCGCTGGGGAATTGCTCCAGGTAAGCTCATGAACACGCTCCCATGAACTCGTATTGATGGTTCTTCCAAGCAACAGTACAGAATGCACCGAATTTTCCGAAGCTGCTCCAGTCGAGACCATTTCATGTCCGTCTCCGTCCATCGAGCCCAACAATACGTCCTCGGAAAACGCCACAGACCCCTACGTCCCAAGACGAGCATCGGCCGTGGAGAGACTAGAACTCAACTGCCCTACAGACTTTCGACAAAGAACAGTCTTCAAGTCCAACAAAGGCTATGAGTTCTCTTGGTACTGTGGCGTAAACGTACCTGCAGGTGACCCTGCCAAGGGCGGCGGCGTCATGGGAGATGTAGCGCCTATAATCGCCTACACTCTCGAAGACTGTCTAAACGCCTGTGCCGCCATGATCGATAGAGACGAAAACAGAGGGACGGGAGTCAAGTGCAAGAGCGTCGTCTTTGATAGACGGATGGCTGAGATGGTAGGCAAGCTGGGCGCAAATTGCTTCCTAAAGAACGGAACCAAGTCAGAAGGGGGTGAGTGGGGGTTTGATAATGACCTCATGGCTTATGCCGAAAGGAATGATTGAAGGGATGTTGGTTGTATAGACTTTGAGCGATATGGATTCCCCTGATACCCCGAGCAACAACTTTGGCTTCTGTAATGATCACCCCTATACCTTAGTTGATAGTAAACAAAGATTCAGCTTCCACACACACCATATCCTATCGCCCCTGAAACTCTGTCAGGGTTATAGGGAAGTATAGCAACTCTCATAACCAACCGTTAAAGCCACAGTAATCGCCCACACCACTGCCTCCTAATGGCCAACATGTTGTGATCCGAGGTTCCGACAGCGGCAGTATCCATCTAACCTAGCTGCCTTATTGGCTCGAGCTGGGGATCATCCTAACAGGAAACAGAACCAACATGCCATTGAATCTGTTGGTTCTTCAACCACCTTAGCGAGCTTCCAGGGTCCCAATACCAGGCCTGACAACCGTTTACGTGGATGGTAATTACACAATATCGTCCTAAGCAACATTGGCAGTGAAGCTATGAATGCCTGTGCGTAGCCCGTCAATTCAAATCCTTGCTCTTTGTAAACTTTTCGCCTTTCACCTTGGGCGCAACCCCTCCACCATATCAACATCGAGGCCGATAAAACGCAATGTCGAAACTCTCTGGTGTTCTCGATGGAATTCCTAAACTTCCAGCCTTGCCTGATGATCTGAACGATATCAAGAAATGGGGTTTCACAGTTTACCGCACCTACTACAGTCCTTCCAGCGACGAGAACTGGGACAAGTTGCTCACGGCTGCCAAGATGGAAGCAATGAGTGGAGCCATAATGAAAATGTTATTGTGTGGACGGAAAATCAGGCGGATCTGGATGAGCAGGTCTGGGACGGCGAGGTTCAGACAAGATGAGAGAATGTTGAATTCAGATCAGAAAAGGTCTACCACGCATAGCCACCTATTCTTAGAATGCCCAAAAGAAGCAGCCTCCCTAGACTTCTCGACAACTGCTTGGATATGACAGCGCCTTTGGATGATGGCCACTCTCCTCCAGCTCAAACCACCAGGAAACCTGCTTAAACCTAGCATACCACTCCTTCAGCAACCCCAAGCGATCATCTTCAAACAAATCAAATGAATAACTCAGTTCCATGTATCTCGCACCACCCGCAAGGGCAGCATCCACCAACCCAGGGTGGTCAAGTCCAGGCGTCAACCATCCACCCCTTCCCAGACTCTCGGCAGCCCACTCTTGAGCCTTCAGAAGAGCTCGGACATGATTCTCCTTCGCATGACGGGCCACCGCAAGGCTTCTGTCTTCATCCCGGAGACCTGACCAGCTCGTTGTGACAGCTGCTGCATTTTTCATGTAGTAGTTGGAGTCCGTGATTGACTGTAGAATAGTAGAGTGGATGTCATTCATCAGGGCTCTGTCGAGGGG
>JALLKD010000982.1:0-13769 GCA_023509735.1 Fusarium liriodendri
GGGTGAGGTGAGGTGAGGTGAGGTCCCGGACGGGAGTGTGCGTCCGAAAAAAGATACCTGGAGTACATTGGAACAGTCAGTCAGTGTCATCCATGGATGATGGACAGTTGTTTGTTTGGAGTGCGAGATGCACTGGAGATGCCCTGTAAGCCAGCCCAGCCCGCCTGCAGCGCACCCCGAGCCGGCCGAGTCGCCCCTGTGGTCCAGCGATGCATCGTCGCTGCAGGTGTGCTGCACTACACTGCACGCAACGCCCCAGACCCAGTCCGCAAGCCCGTAAAGAAAGATACCTTATCGACTTGAAGTCACTCAGGTCCCTTCAAGCTTGCTTGCTTGCCCGCCTGCTCCACAGTCCACACAGAGCCAGCCATGGCAGTTGCGTAAACCAGATTCTGGCCTGATGCAATTGGCCATGTCTGGGGCGTGGTGTCAAGGAACTCGACGCACGCGGGCAAATTGGGCGCCGTTGTTCCGGACCAGTGGAGCGCTCGGGGCAAGGGGCTGTGGTGGCTGACTCCGCCAGATGCCAAACGAGGGCAAAAGGTGGGCGAAGGTGGGCTCACCGGGCCACGCTCCCAAGGTGGGCTTTTTTGCTTGTGCGTGCGCTTGCGCGATGCTTGCTGGATGCCCATGTCCGAAGGGAAGGGAAGGAAGGGAAAGGGAAAGGGATAATGGATGCCACGATGAGCATGGACACGGATGGAATGGATGACCGGGTTGCCGCCGGCCAGGGTGCATGGCTTTTTTTCTTCTCGAAGGGGCAAAGGGAAAGGGGGTGGACAACAAAAAAAACAAATGGCAGCTGGGCTCTCAACTCAACTGGGACAGGCCTGCAGCGGACCAAGGGCAGCTTTTCGTTTTGTTTGAGCCTTGCCGTTCACTCACCTTTGCTGAAACTTCGCCTGCTTCCCGAGTTCCTGGGGCTTCCCTAGCTCTAGCTCTGCCTCAGACGATGATGAGCAGTAGTGCGCTTTCTAAGCTGTTGTTGGGTATTGGATGCAAAGCTCCAGTTTCCAGCAGAGAGCTTGATCGATACAGCGGTCAAAAAAAGATGATGATAGTAATAATAATAGTAGTCCTCAAGTGGGACAACGGTAACAAAAACGGAGTTTGACAGAACGGTCGGCGAGACCACCCGCGCGAAACACAGATGAGCGAGAGAGATTGGATGTGGCGGAAAACGAGGATAGATCCTGCTTCCCGATGGGATCTGGCGGGTTGTCCGTTATGCAAGACCGTGAAACCGTTTCCCCGAGATGGAATGACCAGTTTTTGCAAGGAGGTTGTAGTTGGGATCGGACCTTTATGCTTCGACTCTCATTCCCTAATGTCCATCTTCTTCCCCGTCCAGGGTGACCTCAATCCTCTTTTTATGCTTTCCCGTGGAACTCGGCATACCGAAAAACCTCCGCGGTGCTTGTGAAAAAGCTTGTGAACAAGACGTCTTTCTCTGTCTCTCACCTCGAAAGAAAAGGGCGGCGAGCAATAACCTCGCTACAAAGTACCTAGGTAGGATTGGGCAACAGGAAGCACCCAAGGCGCCGAGGCTCCTTGTCAGTCTAACGTCACGCGGCGGATGGATCTGACCGAGCGACGTCCACTCAACTGTCACCTTTTCCCCGTCCCTTACCTAGGTACCTTTTCGTACATGGGCTTGGCATGGGGACGGTGAGGTAGATTACGGAGCAGGACATGGGGACTTGTTGACGTAGTGCTGCAAGTGACTGATTACAGCTTGTTTTTTTCTGGCTGAGACTCGAGTTGTAGTTGTCAACGAGTGTCACTTCTCTGAGACTCATGACAACGCAGTGTCTGTCACGTTCGTCGTTCGTTTCCTTGTCCTGTCTCAAGATTCGCTTCGAGTCGCTTGATTGCTTGTTTCATCTGATCTATATCTCATCGGATTTATTTATGCGAAGAATTCAAGCCCGTTCACCGAGTTCCCCTTGTCTTGTTTGGCCCGCGTGTATCATGCCTCCTCGCCGAGTCCTCGCCTCTTGTTGCTTGTTTTCTTGCTTCCGTTCCCTGCTGATCTACATTCGTAAAATACGTACTTGTCAATACCTTTTTCCCGTTAGTATCTTCCCTAACCCCCCATCCCCCGATGACTCCGATGGATCCATTACGGTACGGTACAGATAGGTATTCTAGGTACCTGAATTGCATTCATCCATGGTCATGCCCCATCCCCCAGAAAAAACCCGGCCTTCCAGACCCCTTCGATTCACTTCCCCTTCCATCGTCCGGGCTCCATCCCGCTACATATGCATCTCCCGGTGCCGAGTGGCTCCCTTTGGGGACAAAAGAGGCCCGTCGCGGGTCCTGTGTCACGGGGAGGAAAAAAAAAGACACTTGTTGCAAAAAAAGACCATCACAAGGGGGCGCGCTTCGAGATGCACGGTTGGGTAATAGTCGAGGCCCGGTCGTCAGCAGAAAAAAAAAGGAGAGGAGCTCTGTTTGGCGCCCTCCGACTTCGCCCGGCTGAAAACGTAACATGACGATTCCTATTTGTCGTATGATGGAACGGTCGTTGCAACTTGCGAGGCTCATCCCTCATCACCACTCATTCCCCCCTCTCGTCCCTTTCAAGCGCACCCGCGCGCCCCTGAGGGCTTCTACTCAAAGTTATGGCTCCATGCGGGGCCGGTCTCCCCGCCAGCGTAATTGGACGACATCCATCCATTGCGGCACGGCATCGCATCGCGTGTCTTTGCATTTCACACGGGCTCAGACTAGTCCCGCCAGAGAGAAGAGCATGTAGAGTTGAGCTCGAGTTGTCGGCGTCTAAGTAAAGGTTGTGTGCCTAGTTGCGCGGCTGCGCATAGTTGTTATGTAGGTAGCATGGGAGGGTGAGAAGGGATGGCATCATGTAGTGTGGCAAACTCGTTACAAGCCATGGATTCTGCAAAGGATAGATCTGAGAGAGGGATCACTTTCGCCTCACCCTCACACCTTGTCGGTAGCCGTAGGTACCCCCAGATGGAAACGGCCATCTTGCTTTTGCTTCCTTGCTCCCCATGCAGATTTCTTGCCTGGCCCCTGTTCCCATGATGTACATTGAATACTTTGCAGTACACTGCCGGCCGGTCCTCCAGAGTAGACCCCCTCGCCCCGTCCCTCGTTGCTGTGCTGTGCTGGGCGTGGGTGGTCGGTCCCATCGCCTAGTCGCTGCCCTATCGATCGTCTTCTCGGTACCTGTGCACATACGATACGCCCACTTCTATCTATGGCAATTCTCTCTCCCTCGAGATTGCACCCTATCGGTTGCGCGATCCCGACCCTGAATGTGATTCCGCATAATCTCCACAACCATGAAAGGTGAGTGAATGGGCAGCCCCATGCTCTGGCCACCGACAATTGCGCAGTTTCCAACAGTTAGTTTTACATGTCTGTTTTTGTAGTGAGAAACTTGGGCTGGGTGCAACATGGAACCAATGCGCAGTGTGCTATGCCGTACACGATCCATCCCTGGTTGTCTCTGACTCCCGTTCTGTTCCTCAACTGCGGCTCCCACGCCCCCTCTGACAGGCAGTTGGAACGCCTTGATCTGCTATGCGCTCCAGCTGCGTGGTGGCTCATTCAAGCAAGTCAATCAATCAATCGTCGGCTTGCACGACCACGTCGCCCTACCTACCCACACCCCCTTCTCGTTCGTTAATCAAAACTCAGATCACGAGGTCCCAGAGGATCAGAAACGCGCACACTCCGCTGGCCGCATAGCAAGTGTACTTGGCAAAGCTTGCGCGCTCCGTTGCCTTCTTCAACTCCTTGTTACCGCCTCCCACGTTGTCTGCAGTTGAAAACGAGTCCGCCACCAACTGCTCAATGTGCGCCGACTGCGTTGCAAGATTGCTCACGAGGAGCGACTGCAGCTCAGAGATTTCCAACAAAGACTTCTCAGCGGTTCTGCGGGACCCTCAATCAGTTCACCTGAGCAAACACCGGCTCATTTTCCTGTAGACGAGGTGGGGCGCTGCTATCAAATGGACCCTGGCGCATATACAGAGCATAGCGTAGCTCAGGCACAGAATAGAGCCGCCCCAGCAATCGGTCTACATTGTGGGAAGGACACATGGCATGGAACGTACCTGACTTTGTCCAAGCTGCTCTCATAATGCTTCATCATGTCTTGGTTCCCTTCCTCAAACATCTGTATCTGCTCTTCTGTCAACCCCTGGCTCTCGCTCGGAGCCTGACCGTCGTCGGACGTAGGGATCGCCCCAGAGGCAGGGGTCGCCTGGGACTGTCGTCGGACAGACGGAGGGGGGAACTCTGCAAAGTCTCCGGCGATAGATGCCCCGGATTTCGAGAGCATGCTGCGGCTCTTTTCCATCTCCCGTGTCAGACGTGCCTCCATCATGTCCTGCTGCGTCCGGCAGCACAACTCCAGTCGCTGTCGCAGAAACCATAGAATGCCGTCCCGGTGAATTCCAACGTCTCGCGCCTTTGCTTCTGCTGCCGCATGCTCGTTCGACTTGTTGGTGGCCATGCCGCCCGACGCCCATGATCCCAACGCCCCGAGACCTCCCACGTACTTTTTTCGGATGATGGCCGATTCGGTCTCGCGCCTCAGCTGCTCGGCGTCATCGAGGGCGCGGATGCTGGCGTTGAGTTCCCGGATCATCTGTTTCGCATTGGCGTCGATGTCTTCTCGATCTCTGTCCGAGAGCACGCGTGATTGCCCCTTTGCAGCTCGGCTATGCGTCTTTCTTGGTTGTGCAGTCGAGAGGTAGGCCTGTCTAACGTCTTGGAGTTCTCGATGCAGACTGGTGATGTGCGAGTTCTGTGACATCCGGTCAGCTCGAGTGTGGTGGCTAGGGAGAAGGGGGGAGGGCGTGACGGACGATCCGGTATGCCTCCTTCAGAAAGCCATCGATGGCATCCATGGTGACTCGTTTCTTCGCCTCTGGCGCATCTCGTTGCCGGAGGAGCTCGTTGAAGCCGATTGTGATGTCCATGGCGTCCAATGCGCACCCTTCCCGGGCCGGAAAGGAGGGTTGCACTGAGAGAGTGAAGTGCCGAAGAGGAGGGAAACGTCGATATTAAGCTGGTAGTGGATGCGAGGTTTTGCGCCTTGTCTGCTTTGCTTCGGCTCAAGCTCATGCATCAACAGGAAGATCCGAGGTTCTAGACACCATGGCTGCAATTCGATGAAGCTCTGACGCAGAGCTGTTACGTAGCACCAAGTTAGGTGGCTTAGTCATCCACCTGCGCAACCCCAACCCAGAGCCGAGTCTTGCCAGTTCTCTCCTCTCCATCTTGACTCCAGCATCATCCGAATTACGAGCCATTGAGGTCTGAAAATTTGCTCTATTCTCAATATATCATATTCCGCAGCTTCTAGACATTGCTCACCGTTGAGAGCCTCGTTGTCCTCATCTTATGAGTGTAACTCGCTAACTCCACTCGCTAGCTTCGACGAGCAAATGATCGACTAACAGTCAAGATGCTCCCACGTGCTTCACTCCTTCATCTACCCCTGGGTTGGCACTCAACGAACTCCCCACCAGCTTGCAGCGGTTCTTGATCTGGCCACTGGCAGTGGTGGGGATTTTGATGATGCGGCAAAGTCCCCATCATCGGCACCTCACCGAGTTGCCAACGGACGCAAGCCGGAGACAGGAACGGGGACCTTCCGGACGTGGGTCTCGTCCGAGTCGACCTCCCGGCCGAAGTGTACGGAAATAAGCATCATGGCTTCCGGAAATAGAACATCTAGTGAGGATGGAGAATCATTGCCGATATCGCCAGCACGTTATCAAATAGAAAAAGACTTGGATTCTCCTCTCTCGCTTCTCCTCACGTCATGAACAACAAACTCGTCCTCTCCCCTATTCCAAGGATCGACCATGGAAGGGAGCAGCAAGAATCAGCCAACAACCGACGCTAGCAGCCCTGTTGGCCATGATGAGAATCCCAACGCAGAAATGGGCGAATCGAACATATCAGTAGCGCCCGAGCGCGGGGCTGAGAAGCCTAACGAATCGACCATTCGGGAGCCTGCAGAGCCTGCGGACCAGACCATCTTGAACGATCCGGAAAGCATGTCAAGAATCTCGAGCGGACCGCCCTATAGCAGCTTCTCCAAGAATACCAAGCGATGGATCACGGCCATGGTGACAACCGCAAGCTTTGTTTCACCCCTGACCGCCAACATCTATTTTCCAGCCCTGAACCCAATCGCCCAAGACCTAGACGTTTCCGTTTCGCTTATCAATATCACGTTGACGTCTTACATGATCTTTCAGGGGCTATCCCCCACCATCTTTGGGGACCTTGGTGACATGGCAGGACGTCGACCAGCCTACATCCTGGCCTTCCTGATATACATCTGCGCGAATATTGGACTCGCCCTACAGCGGAATTACGTCGCGTTATTGGTATTACGATGTCTTCAGAGTGCTGGGAGTAGCGGGACACTGGTGCTCGGTTTCGCCGTGATTGCAGACATCTCGTCGACAGCTGAGAGGGGCAAATACATGGGAATTGTGGGTGCTGGTATCAACGTCGGACCAGCACTGGGACCGGTGTTGGGGGGTGTACTGAGCCAGTTTCTCGGATGGCCCGCCATCTTTTGGTTCTGTACCATCTTTGCTGTCTCATGGCTTGTTCCTTGGGTCCTCTCAGCCCCAGAAACGTGCCGGAATGTGGTTGGTAATGGGTCGATAGCACCGCAACGATGGAACAGGTCACTCCTGGACCTTTACAGGCATCGCGATGACGCTACATCTCAGAACATTCCCAAGCGGGAGCTCAAGTTTCCTAACCCCCTGAAAACCTTGGGCATTGTGTTCGAAAAAGAGATGGCTCTCATCCTGTTCATCAACGCCATGATATATCTTGGTTTCATCCTAGTGGCAGCAACCATGTCTACCCTGTTCAAGGAGATATATGGATATAATGACCTCGAGGTCGGACTCTGTTACCTCCCTTACGGCGCTGGATGTGCTGGTGCGGTCGTTGCTCAAGGGTATGTTCTGGACTGGAATTACCGCCGCATTGCAAAAAGCATTGGTTTCACAATCGATCGCCGTCGAGGAGATGATCTCGCAAGATTCCCCATAGAGACTGCCCGGATCCAGCCTTTGTACCCTACGTTGTTTCTCGGCATTGGAGCTCTTATTGCATATGGTTGGGCGTTGGAGGTTGAGACATCAGTTGCCGTCCCGCTGGTCCTAGTGTTTCTCATTGGCATGCTGATTCCAACGTCGTTCAGCGTCCTCAACACGCTGATTGTCGATCTCAACCCCCAAGCGCCCGCAACGGCGACTGCGGCTAATAACCTCGTTCGGTGCTTGTTTGGAGCCGCGGCAACGGCAGCCATTGACTCTATGATCAAGGGCATGGGCAGAGGCTGGTGCTTCACATTCCTTGCACTGATCAACCTGGCGTTGATGCCTGCTCTGAGACTGCTTGACAAGAGAGGTCTGCAATGGAGAGCAGCAAGGGCGAAAAGAGAAGCATCACAAGCAGCGGCTTGATTCTATAAATGTGAGTCTGCCACTATGCACGTTGACGTAGATGCATAAGATGATAGTTTCTATTTAATGTAATTGTGGCGTTGGGGTTTCATTATGGGTCTTTATATAGACCGGCTGGTAATCATAGCACTTCAATGGTTTATAACGCTGCTACGGCGTGTTCCAAAGGCTCCCTCTGCACCTCCCACATCAACCAGTCTGATCGTGTTGTTCTGGGCTTGTTAGCAACTGTCAAGCATAGATGTCCATCGCACTTACGGCAATAGGCCCATGCCATTGATCTTCCAAACTCCAACAGCCAGTGCAAGAAGCTGGCATGCCACGTACACAGCCTTGACCTGCAACATCTGGGCCGAGTTGTTCGCCGTCTGGAATCGCTCGAGTGCTTGGTTCGTGTTGACCAGACCCATGAGGGGGTTCTTGAAAGCCATAAAGACCATCATGATGCTGAAGATCTGGAGAGAGTTGCCCGACATGTACATCATGAAGCCTGTCATTGGGAGTCCCTTGACGGGAGCCAGCGCGACCTCCCATGCCTTCTTGAGCTTCAGGGTATCCATCTCTTCGGCGGTCGGGGGCTTGCGCGGCTGAACCTTGGTATCCTTGTTCTGCTTCTGTGATGGGTGTTAGTCGCCCTGTGATCGAAATCCACACGATGAGGGAGCTCGCATGCCTTGGAGTGGGATACGGCGGCTCCGGAGCTGAAGCCTGGAGGGTCCTGAACACCTGCCACCTTGGCCTTTGCCGCAGGGGGATGTTCAAGCTGCGAAACCCAGGCAGGGGCGTTGGATGGCTGGATAGACATTGTTACGGCGGCTAGAGGTGAGAATTGCCTGGTGGCAGAGTATATCGTCGTCGGTCGGTCGTCGTGTCGCGAAAGGCTGAGGTGTGAGCTTGGAGGCGACGTCGACGTTGGTTCATTGGAGGCGGCCCACTCAAGCCATGTGGCGTCGCCGGCGCTGGCCAATTTACGCTTAATTGCAACCCCCCTATGAACCGTTATCGATAACGTCTGATACCCCTAGAAAGTCTTGGCTGGCTGTTATTTGGCTTACCTGAGAGTCTCTCGAGCTCCCCTTTCCCACTCCGACGACGCCGGCGCCCGACGCAAAACGACACAGCAACGATCGCAGCAAACGTCGCGATAGTTTTTCGAGACCCTTATCGCATCGCCCCCTCCGAACGCGACGAAAGAGCCCCCTAGCGACAGAAAGCGCACCAGAAATCAAAGACACCCCTGTGGCTTGGAATCGTGGGCAGCACCTCAGGCGCACATGTGACCGTCCCCTCCTCCCAACTGCCATCCACCCTCCACGACCGACTCCTGGTGCTGGACCACGCGTTTCGCCCAATTAGGTGCAGGATCTTTGGACAGTCGCTGCGAGTTTTCCAAGAAACAAGAAGTGAGGGGCTTGCGAACTCTGGGGCGCCTATTCCGCATTCATCATCCCATCCCATATCGGTTGCATCAAAGCCAAGTCACAGTGATAGCCCCGTTCGGGATACAAGCACAACACCATGTCGAGCTCCGCCGGTGGAGGGGACTCCAAGTTGTTCGCTCGAGTAAGCCTTCCTGCTCTTCTACCATGTCTCAGCCTCGTAGGACGTGAGCTTCCTCAACAAGTCCTTAATCCGATGCGCTGAGACTTTCCATCTTTGTCTCCTTTCCTCCCTTTGCCCCCGTACCCTGGCCGCCCAACAAGAACCCCTCCATATCCCAATCACGCATTTCGACCTCATGTCGTTGCCAACCCGCCCTTCCCTGCCGACACGAACCACTGGATGGCCGCCATGTTTCTCGCATACATGCCACCGACGACGACGTATAGTTCGAGGCTAAAATCTCCGCAGGGCAAAGTAGCCGAGCTACGCCTCGAGCTGAACAGTGGAGGAAAGAAGGATAAGAACTATTCGTCCAAGAAGATTGCGCTCAAGAAGATTGTCGCCAACATGACAATGAGCAATAATGATATGGTTGCTCTGTTCCCTGACATCATCGGATGCATGGGTATTCAGAGCTTGGAAATCAAGAAGATGTAAGTCTTTCTAAGTTTGGAAACGCTCCATGGCTGACAGACTGAAGGTGCTTTCTATTCTTGGTCAATTACGCAAGGATGAGACCTGAAATTGCCGTCAAGGCTATTCCTGTGTTGGAACATGTTAGTCTTTCGAGTTCCGGTCAGCGAGTAGCAACTAACATGACCTAGGATATGGAAGACCACAATCCCCTAGTGCGAGCACTGGCTCTTCGTACAATGTCCTATATCCATGTGCGAGAGTTTGTCGAGGCGACTGTACCCCTGGTCAAGCATATGCTCAAGGACGGTGACCCCTATGTTCGAAAGACGGCGGCGTTTTGCGTGGCGAAGCTTTATGATCATGATCGACATATGGTGGAGAGTTCAGATCTTATTGACCGCCTAAACTCTTTGCTTAGAGATGATAACCCTACGGTAGTCGCAAGTGCGTTGGCTGGTTTAATGGATATCTGGGAGCGCAGTGATGCCATTAAGCTTACCATTGACTACAACAATGCCTCCAAGATGGTGGCCATTCTCCCTGACTGTTCTGAGTAAGTCAGCCAATTGTTGAAAAGAATACTGCTAACTTATGAAAACAGATGGGGTCAGACGTATATCCTCGAGGCTCTCATGTCATACGTACCACAGGAATCTGGAGAGGCGGTATTGTTGGCCGAGCGGATATCTCCACGACTCTCGCATTCTAATTCGTCCGTCGTATTGACCTGCATTCGGGTGATTCTGTATCTGATGAATTATATCGCCGACCAAAAGCAGATCTCGGCTCTCTGCAGGAAACTGTCGCCTCCTTTGGTTACACTTCTTGCCAAGGGGCCCGAGGTCCAGTATCTCGCTCTCCGAAATGCTCTGCTCATTCTCCAGCGACGACCAGAAGTCTTGCGAAATGATATTCGAGTCTTTTTCTGCAAGTACAACGACCCCATCTATGTCAAGGTCACAAAGCTTGAACTCATCTTTATGCTCGCCAACGAGGACAATATCGATGAAGTCTTGACAGAACTGCGCGAGTACGCCACCGAGATTGACGTTCACTTTGTGCGCAAGGCGGTGCGTGCGATTGGAAAGCTTGCCATCAAGATTGAGCCAGCAGCGCGACGGTGTATCAACCTACTCCTTGAGCTTGTGGCAACCAAGGTCACATACATCGTGCAGGAGGCCACAGTGGTTATACGAAACATCTTTCGCAAATACCCCAATCAGTACGAGTCTATTATCAGCACCTTGTGCGAGCACCTCGACTCCTTGGATGAGCCTGAGGCGAAGGCGGCTATGGTGTGGGTGATTGGCCAGTATGCGGATCGCATCGAGAACAGTGATGCCCTGCTGGAGGACTTTTTGTACTCGTTTGCCGAGGAGCCAGTCGAGGTCCAGCTGGCCTTGCTTACGGCAACAGTGAAGCTCTTTATCCAGCGACCAACCAAGGGGCAAGAGCTGGTGCCCAAGGTCCTGAAGTGGGCGACGGAGGAGACAGACAACCCTGATCTTCGAGACAGGGCTTACATGTACTGGCGGCTGTTGTCTACGGATATGAACGCTGCGAAGCAGATTGTGATGGGCGATAAGCCAGCGATCACGGCCGAGTCAGAACGACTCGACTCGGCGACGTTGGAGGAGATGTGCCTCAACGTGGGAACTCTGGCGACGGTGTACCTTAAGCCGGTCCAGACCGTCTTCAGATCGGCGCGGCCCCGAAAGCTTCAGGACTCGCCAGCCCTGCAGAAGCAGAATCTCCTCGTGGCGGCGGACAGCCAGAAGAGCATCAGCATGTTTGGACACGCCGCGCAGCCGACAGACATGGACCCCAGAAGCCGAACTGCGATGACGAGCAACGGCCAAGGGAACATTGCGCAGGCGGTCAACGATGCGGACGCATACTTCTCGAGCATCGGCACGCAACAGATGGCGTCAATGCGTATCGACCAAGGGGATGATGTGTTTGGAGGAGGTAATGGCCACTCGACCGGGTACGTGGTGAGCGCGCATGCGCCTCAGGCGGTTCTCCAACCAGCCCAGGGCGCAGGCAGTAATGGTGATCTTCTAGTGCTATGAGCGATATCTGAGTCAACTATCTAGCGACGGGGGGCATAGTGAGGATTCCAAGCAGTTCAAATAAACCAGTACAAAGCTCGTTCTGTGTCAGAGATCTTGTCAGAGCGCGTGTGTCTTCCTTTGAAGCGAACCTGAGACCATGTCTTATGGGTGCCCCTTGTCAAGATGATTCTCGACTCATGGCAGGAATCTACGGAAGATGGCCCGGGAGACGGAGTGGGCTTGATTCGGTTTGGCTCAAGAACCTTAATCCAGATGTCCGTTTGAGGCGAAGCCAACCATAGGGTCACACTGGCGAGATCTAGACTTGCCTCTTTAGTCGGGACATGGAGGCCAATTGAGGAGCATCAAGACCAAGAGGAGTGAAATGGCGGAGAAACAGTCGCACGTATGGGTGGCCTCATGGCGCAGGTGAGGGGGGAATAAAACCCGAGATATCGGTGAGCGGTGTCGAGACCGTTTTTCGAGCGTGTTGCATGTGCGTCGTCGGCAAACGACTGTGGCGGGAAACCGCTGGGGGGTTCCGTCCATCTTGGGGGCGAGATACGGTTCAGGAACGAGCCGACTCAGGATATGGATCCATGCAGGTCAGTGTGAACTTGGGAGAAGAATCGATTTGAACTGCCCTTTACTTGTCTTGATCAGCTCTTTGTTAGCAAATCACGGAATAGCAGCAATGACCGTTCGGGCACCAATAGCTCATCTCCGGGGGCCATGAACCTGGCCTAGAATCTGGTGATGGACTAAGCAGTGACCAGTAGTGCGAGTAGAGCGGATCTTATCCGAGGAGCTACACCATTGTTTCTTCTCGAAATTTGTATCAGTGTAAACAGACGGAAGAAAAAGATCTCGTTGATCAAAAGTAACGTTAGATATCATAAGGGGCCATCATGAAAGAGAGGACGAACTCATGATGAATGGGGCGAATAGGAGGCCAACCGGATGGCGGTCCATAAAGGGAAAGACAATGGAACCAATGATAGACTGTGTAACCGGTATTGGGCAGCATCTCAGGTGTTCACTCCAGCAGGCTATCGACCGCCAAAAGCTTCGTCTCCAGGGGCAGCAAATACAGTGCGTATTCCGAAGACGCCAAGGGTGCGATGGCTTGCCGAGGCTGGGGCTAGGCGAGCGGCCCATCCGGCTTCCGTGGCCCGTCAAACCACGGCCACAGCGGGCGGGCAACCACACGGGCAACGACTGGTGCCAGTGGTTCCTGCCGCAAGGCAAGAACTGAACCTAGACGTGCTGAACGGGAAGTACCTGCCCGTGTGGGCAAGGTACCTCGATGCCCGCCAACCGAACCAGAAGGTACCTGCTTTTCTTTGGGTCTGGGGAACTTTTTAGCCTCCCGTTCTATCCTCGCATCCGTCGGCTTCTTGTCCCTCTCCCCGTCGAATCTTGCTTTTTGTTTATCAAGAGACAGAGGCAAATTGGATCTTATTGCTTCGTTCGTTTCCGAGGCGGCTCGAAGCATTTTTTAAAGCACCATCAGAGCGCCAAGCGTTCTTCCCCAGTCGTTTCAGCTATTACCCATCATACTGCCGAGTACGTTGCGCGTACCGTACCAAACCACCCGCCAAAGCTTCAGAGAGTACCTCCCTCAGCGGTGTCGTCACTGTTACTCTCCGTCTGTACTTACTTTATCTTGGCTTCTCTGTCCGACCTTTCTTGCATCCATTCAACGTCTCCTCCCCCCGTGGGCGCCAACGGTTTCCCCTCGTATCTCATCCGCCGACATCGACACCTCCAAGCAGCATAGCCACCCTTTGCTCCTGCACCTCGCAGCCTTCCCATCGTGGATTGCTTCACCCTGGTCTTGGCTCTCTTGTTCGCCCTCGTCATCACTGGTCGTGCCTCTCTCGGCGACTCAAGAGCCAAGGCTCCCAAGGCCCCAGGCTCCCCCCTCCCTGGGCCGTTCCTTGTCGGGAAAAGCGTCCATCGAGCGACTCCACCAAGAAATCCACTGCGTCGCACCGTACGCTCCACTTGGGTCTCCACGCTCCAGCCGCCTACCGCCCAGGGTTGCTTGCTTGCGCTGCTTCGCTGCTACTGTCGCCTGCCTCTTCCTCTGCTTTGCGTCCTCGTGCGTTGCTTTGCTCTACTCTGCGTTGCATCCATCCTGTCACAACTTGATCAAGCGTCTTGTCTGGTTGACAAGACTCCGGCCATTTCTGCCCCACCCCCGGTCTCCCGG
>JALLKD010000983.1:0-11541 GCA_023509735.1 Fusarium liriodendri
CTGACCCAAGCTACCAACCTCAACTTCCCCGTCAGCAACAACAAAGCGATGCGCCTGTGAAGGACCTTCGCTGAGCTGGTGCCTGCTTGAGGGCGGCGTTCATTAACTTATATACACATCAGAGCATCTCTTCTCGTCCCCTCGTTATCCGCGTTCCCCAAAAGCAGACGACACGTACTCGGCTGCGCGCTCCTCGTTGGACTCGAAGCTTGATCTCCAAGTACCCCCCGCCCGACCTCAACTTTTGCCCGACCACGCGATCGCCCGCCTTCCGGGCCCTCTTTATCCAAGTACATGCGACGTTGATCGATCGAATCCGAGTGCCATACGGGCAGCATGGCACAAGCACAGCAGGTCGCTTTAGAGCGGCTTGAATACATCACTCGTGGTCTTCGTTCGAGGTAGGTTTTGAGTGGCTGCCAGCTGCGCCTGATGAATCATGGATGCTAATTCTACAGCAGGAGCGGCGACGATGTGCGCAAACGGTCTGCGATACAGCTTCGGGAGCTCGTAGTTGTCTGCCATCGAGGTATGAGATCGGACGAAACCCCAGAACAGAGCTGCTGCTAACCTCCCCTTAGACCTGAGCCCCGAGCAATTCATCGCCTTCTACAATGCCGTTAACAACAAGATTACGCATCTCATCACACATGGCAACGACTCTTCCGAACGCCTGGGCGGCATCTACGCTCTCGATGCGCTCATCGATTTCGAGGGCGTTGATATCTCCGCTAAATATACGCGTTTCACACAGAACTTGAAAACGATCCTCCGAGGAAAAGACATCAATCCGATGCAGCCCGCCGCGATCGCCCTGGGGAAGCTTTGTCGGCCCGGTGGTTCCTTGATATCTGAGTTGGTGGACTCGGAGGTCAACACAGCGCTCGAATGGCTCCAGAACGACCGTGTGGAGGAACGACGATATAGTGCGGTGCTCGTTCTTCGAGAACTCGCCCGCAGCGCGCCGACTTTGATGTATCAATACATCCCGACCATCTTCGACTGGATCTGGGTTGGACTTAGAGATTCCAGACAGCTCATCCGTGCGACGTCGGCAGAGACAGTTAGCGCCTGCTTCCGAATCCTCCGCGAGCGAGACCAAGAGATGAAGCAGTTGTGGATGAGCAAAATTTACAATGAATCGAAGCAAGGACTCAAGGTTAACACAGTCGAGTCCGTCCACGGTTCGCTGCTCGTCCTGAAGGAGCTCCTCGAACAGGGAGCCATGTACATGCAGGAGCACTACCAACAGGCTTGTGACATTGTCTTCAAGCACAAGGATCACAGAGACCCGACCATCAGAAAGACCGTGGTGCTTCTGATCCCCGACCTGGCTAGCTATTCGCCTGCTGACTTTGCCCACACGTGGCTACACAAATTCATGGTCTACTTGTCTGGCATGCTTAAGAAGGACAAGGAGCGTAATGACGCTTTCCTTGCCATCGGTAACATCGCCAACTCGGTCAAAAGCGCAATCGCTCCCTACCTCGATGGCGTGCTCATCTACGTGCGCGAAGGCCTCAGCATTCAGTCTCGTAAGAGAGGCTCAGTGGACCCCGTCTTTGACTGCATCAGTCGACTTGCCGTGGCTGTCGGCCAGACCTTGAGCAAATACATGGAAGCACTGCTGGACCCCATCTTTGCGTGCGACCTCACTCCCAAGCTTACTCAGGCTCTTGTCGACATGGCCTTTTATATCCCACCCGTCAAGCCGACAATTCAGGAGAGACTACTGGACATGCTCAGCGTAGTTCTGTGTGGTGAACCTTTCAAACCTCTTGGCGCTCCACAGCCAAACACACTCAACTCGGTGCCGATTATCCCCAAGGACGCCAAGGACCCCCTGGCTTATGAGCACCGGAGGGCCGAGGTGAAGCTGGCGCTTAACACTCTCGGAAGCTTCGACTTCTCCGGTCATGTTCTGAACGAGTTTGTACGCGACGTGGCGATCAAGTATGTTGAGGATGAGGATCCGGAAATCCGTGAAGCTGCGGCTTTAACCTGCTGCCAGCTTTACGTACGTGACCCCATTGTCAACCAAACCAGTTACCATGCGCTCCAGGTTGTTGGCGATGTCATTGAGAAGCTCTTGACCGTCGGAGTCTCGGACCCCGAACCTAACATTAGACGGACCGTCCTGGCGGCTCTCGACGAGCGATTTGACCGACATCTGGCTAAGGCGGAAAACATTCGCATCCTGTTCTTCGCTCTGAACGACGAGGTCTTTTCGATCCGAGAGGTTGCCATCTCCATTATTGGTCGCCTGGCTAGATACAACCCGGCATATGTCATCCCTTCGCTCCGCAAGACTCTCATTCAGATGCTCACTGAGCTTGAGTTCTCCGACGTCGCCCGTAGCAAGGAAGAGAGTGCCAAGCTTTTGAGTCTGTTGGTTCAGAACGCACAGTCCCTGATCAAGCCATACGTCGAGCCCATGATTTCGGTTCTGCTTCCCAAGGCGAACGACTCCAACCCCTCCGTCGCAGCCACCATTCTCAAGGCGATTGGTGAGCTTGCGACTGTTGGCGGCGAGGACATGCTGCCATACAAGGACCGTCTGATGCCGCTCATCATTGATGCTCTGCAAGATCAGAGCTCTAACTCGAAGCGAGAAGCTGCTCTGCACGCCTTGGGACAGCTGGCCAGCAACTCGGGTTATGTCATTTTGCCCTACCTTGAATACCCCCAGCTCTTGGAAATTCTCCAAAGCATTATCCGAACCGAGGGACAACGGGCGCCGCTGCGACAGGAGACCATCAAACTGATGGGTATCCTTGGTGCCCTCGATCCTTACAAACATCAGGTACGTTCTTCAAGCACTTCTATGAGGAATTGGATACTAACCGAGCCAACAGGTCGAAGAACGAACACCAGATGCCCGACGTCTTGAGTCCAACCAGTTGACAGACATCTCCCTCATGATGACGGGCTTGACCCCATCAAACAAGGAGTATTTCCCGACCGTCGTTATCAACGCCCTTCTGCAAATTCTCAAAGATCCGTCTCTGGTTCAGCATCACGCAGCTGTGATTGAAGCAATTATGAACATCTTTCGCACCCTGGGACTGGAGTGTGTGTCGTTTCTTGATAGAATCATACCGGCCTTCCTCCATGTCATCAGGTCTGCTACCTCCACAAGATTGGAGTCCTACTTCAACCAGCTGGCAACTCTCGTTAGCATTGTCCGACAGCATATCAGAAATTATCTCCCGGACATTGTCGAGATCTTGCAAGAATACTGGCACACGTCGCCATCGCTTCAGACCACCATCATGTCTCTTGTCGAGGCCATATCAAGGTCCCTTGAGGGAGAATTCAAGATTTACCTGGCCAGTCTTCTTCCGTTGATGCTTGGTGTTCTTGACAAGGACACTTCCGCTAAGCGTACCCCGTCGGAGAGGGTAATGCATGCTTTCTTAGTGTTCGGTGCTAGTGCTGAAGAGTACATGCATCTCATCATTCCTGTGATTGTCCGCACATTCGAGAAGCAGGGTCAGCCTACTTTCATCCGAAAGCAGGCTATTGACACGATTGGAAAGATCTCGCGTCAAGTCAACCTCAACGACTACGCTGCAAAGATCATCCACCCCTTGACACGTGTGTTGGATATGGGAGAGCCTCAGCTGCGACTGGCTGCTCTGGATACCCTCTGCGCCCTCATTCAGCAACTGGGCAAGGATTACCTCCACTTTATGGGCACCGTCAACAAGACTATCAACCAGCATCAGATCCAGCACCCCAACTACGAGCTGTTTGTCAGCAAGCTCCAGAAGGGCGAGGTTCTGCCTCAGGATCTGAGCTCTGCCGACCGATTTGCCGATGGATCGGAGGAGCCTACCTTTGCTGACCAAGGAACGAAGAAGCTGGAGATGAACGCCATTCATCTCAAGGCCGCTTGGGACACTAAGGGCAAGTCGACCAAGGAAGATTGGCAAGAATGGCTGCGACGATTCAGCACAACTCTGCTGACTGAATCTCCGAACCACGCTCTGCGAGCCTGTGCTAGTCTCGCAAGTGTTTACCTGCCTCTGGCACGAGAACTGTTCAACTCGGCGTTTGTGTCATGCTGGAGCGAGCTGTACGAACAATTCCAGGATGAGCTCATCCAGAACATCGAAAGCGCCATCAAGTCAGAGAACGTCCCACCTGATCTGCTTGGACTTCTGCTCAACCTTGCCGAGTTTATGGAGCATGACGACAAGGCTTTGCCGATTGACATTCGGGTGCTGGGTAGGGAGGCTGCTCGCTGTCACGCTTATGCAAAGGCCTTGCACTACAAGGAACTCGAGTTCCTGCAGGACCAGAGCAGTGGCGCTGTCGAGGCCCTGATCGTTATCAACAATCAGCTTCAGCAGTCTGATGCTGCTATCGGTATTCTCCGCAAAGCTCAATTGTATAAGGAAGGCATTCAGCTACGGGAGACATGGTTCGAGAAGTTGGAGCGTTGGGAGGAAGCTTTGGCTTTCTACAACAAGCGAGAGTCGGAGGTGCCTGAAGACCAGGCGATTCCTGTCGACATTGTCATGGGTAAGATGCGTTGTTTGCATGCCCTGGGCGAGTGGGAAGCACTGGCTACCTTGACTGGCAGCACCTGGGCCAACTCGACACCCGAGGTCCAGAGGATGATAGCACCCCTCGCCACGGCTGCCGCATGGGGTCTGAATAAGTGGGACTCTATGGACAACTATCTCTCGTCCCTCAAGAGGTACTCGCCTGACCGATCATTCTTTGGAGCAATCCTGGCTCTCCACCGCAACCAGTTCCGCGAGGCCATTGCCTGCGTGCAGCAAGCACGAGAGGGACTGGACACCGAGCTGAGCGCGTTGGTTAGCGAGTCGTACAACCGAGCGTATCAGGTTGTGGTCCGAGTTCAGATGCTGGCTGAGCTGGAGGAGCTCATCGTCTACAAGCAATGTGACGAGAAGAAGCAGGCCATCATGAGGCGAACCTGGGAGACTCGACTGAAGGGTTGCCAGAGGAACGTCGAGGTTTGGCAGCGCATGCTACGACTGCGTGCTATAGTGATTGCACCGTCAGAGAACATGCACATGTGGATCAAGTTTGCCAACCTGTGCCGCAAGTCTGGCAGAATGGGACTGGCCGAGAAGTCGCTCAAGCAACTCATTGGCAGTGACGCTCCCCTAGAGTCTATGATCCCCTACTGGAACGAGAGGCCGACGGCGCCCGGGCCCAGGAACACGGCAGCGCAAGTCATCTACGCTGTGCTCAAGTACCAGTGGGAGCTCGGACAGCAGTCCGGTTTTAAGTTGTCTGGTACCGCTGAGAAGACTCTGTACTGCCTGCGCAAGTTTACCAACGATGCCGCCCATCGCCTGGATATCGCTAGGGCCCATCTCAGTGCTCAGACTGGCGGCGACATGGGTATGGCCACAGAGTACGGCTTCCAGAACCAGATGGACCCTTCCCTCATGAGCCCGCAGACTCAACGCGCCTTGTATGACCAGACGGTGCTGCTGGCCAAGTGTTATCTCAGGCAGGGCGAGTGGTTGATTGCTCTCAACAAGGATGACTGGCAATACACACAGGTCCAGGACATTCTTACCTCTTACTCACAAGCGACAAAGTACAATCCTCGATGGTACAAGGCCTGGCATGCCTGGGCATTGGCCAACTTTGAGATTGTTCAGGCTCTGTCAGCGAGAAACGAAGGCCACTTATCGAGGACGGATCAGGCTATGGTGATAGAACACGTTGTCCCGGCCGTCAAGGGCTTCTTCAAGTCAATTGCCCTGTCACAGGGAAGCTCGCTACAGGATACTCTTCGGTTGCTCACGCTCTGGTTCACACATGGAGGCAGTGCTGATGTCAACGCGGCCGTCACGGAAGGTTTCGCCAATGTCAGCGTCGACACATGGCTGGAGGTCATTCCTCAGCTCATTGCCAGAATCAATCAGCCTAACAAGCGCGTCCAGCAGTCCGTTCATAACCTGCTCGCTGATGTCGGACGAGCTCATCCTCAGGCTCTGGTGTACCCCCTGACCGTGGCTATGAAGTCGTGGCAGAACACCCGTAGATCGCGCTCTGCCGCCCAGATTATGGACAGCATGCGACAGCATAGCGCGAATCTGGTTGCTCAGGCTGACACGGTTAGTCACGAGCTGATCCGTGTGGCTGTTCTGTGGCATGAACTTTGGCACGAGGGACTGGAGGAAGCATCACGACTGTACTTTGGCGATCACAACATTGAAGGGATGTTTGCGACACTTGAGCCACTGCATGAGCTTCTCGAACGAGGACCTGAGACCCTTCGAGAGATCTCTTTTGCCCAGGCCTTTGGCCGGGATCTGAAGGAGGCTCAAGATTGGTGTCGACAATACGAGACAAGCCAGGATGTCAACGACCTGAACCAAGCCTGGGACCTGTATTATCAGGTATTCCGCAGGATCAGCAGGCAACTACCTCAGGTTACGACCCTGGAGTTGACTTACTGCTCACCCAAGCTGCTTAACGCCAAGAATCTTGACCTGGCTGTCCCCGGAACGTACAAGAGTGGACAGCCGATCGTGAGGATAATGTCCTTCGAGACGACGTTTAGCGTTATCAACTCTAAGCAACGGCCGCGGAAGCTCAACATCAATGGCAGCGATGGCAAGTCATCAGCCTTCCTGCTCAAGGGCCACGAAGATATTCGCCAGGACGAACGAGTTATGCAGCTGTTCGGCCTGTGCAACACGCTCCTGGCCCATGATTCTGAGTGCTACAAGCGTCACCTCAACATCCAGCGGTATCCGGCCATCCCGCTGTCGCAGAATAGTGGCCTGCTGGGCTGGGTTCCCAACAGCGATACTCTCCACGTGCTGATTAGGGAATACCGCGAGAGTCGCAAGATCCTGCTCAACATTGAGCATCGCATTATGCTCCAGATGGCGCCCGATTACGACAACCTAACCTTGATGCAGAAAGTCGAGGTCTTTGGTTATGCGCTTGACAACACAACGGGCCAAGATCTGTACCGTGTGCTGTGGCTCAAGTCCAAGTCATCCGAGGCCTGGCTTGAGAGAAGAACAAACTACACACGCTCACTGGGTGTCATGTCTATGGTTGGCTATATCCTGGGTCTGGGAGATCGTCATCCTTCCAACCTGATGCTCGACAGAGTCACTGGCAAGATCATCCATATAGATTTCGGTGACTGTTTCGAGGTTGCCATGAAGCGAGAGAAATACCCCGAGCGGGTTCCTTTCCGACTGACTCGCATGCTGACGTATGCGATGGAGGTCAGCAACATTGAGGGTAGCTTCAGGATTACGTGTGAGAACGTGATGAGGGTGTTGAGAGACAACAAGGAGAGTGTCATGGCTGTTCTTGAAGCGGTATGTTGCCTTGTCCTTTGCTGATGTGATATGATACTAACAGGTGATAGTTCATCCATGACCCCCTTCTCACCTGGCGATTGACCAATGCTGCTTCGCCAACAGGCCCCAACTTCCGCTCTGAGAGAGACGCACCAATCCCCGGCGCAGGAGGAGCCCGAGCTAGACGCCAGTCCATCCTCGACAGCGACGTGGCTCCCTCTGAGCTACTTAACGCAGCCGAACCCTCTGCGCCACCAACACGAAGCCGAGCCAGGACCAACAGCTCAGCAGCGCAGGACGGCAACCCCATGGTTAACGGCGCCCAGGAGGTGGAGAGCCAGAACGCGCGGGCAGTCGAGGTGCTGGACCGTGTGGCGCAGAAGCTCACCGGTCGGGACTTTAAGAACAATGAAGAGCTCGACGTGATCAACCAGGTCAACAAGCTCATCATGGAGGCGACCAAGCTGGAGAATTTGTGCCAGCATTATATCGGTTGGTGCAGCTTCTGGTAGACGGGGGACTTGTCTCTGCGTGGGATCTGAGATACCCCCCTTGTTTTGTAGATGTGTTTAGAGGAGTTGGGAGGGCTTTGATGATTGATATCAGGGATTGATTCGTTATGGAAGGGGAATTGCCTCTTTTTACATGTGGAGATGTAATTGATGTACGAGCGAGTAGCATGTGTTATAACAGTCACGACTTGACTGTCTTTGTAGAGTCACTCAAGCGATGCTGGTGATTTAGTTTACTCTATCAGCGTGTATAGGTAAAGTCAAAGTCAAAGTCTTGTTTTATATGCGATAGCAGGCATAGTATTTACCTTGATCCATCTCCTCATAGCTCATCCTTTCCACGAAAGGCCTGCCTCGCAGCGACCTCTTGAAATTCACAGGCAGCCGGTGTTCCAACCTCCATCTTGTACACGCACTTTTCCATCTCGCTGACCCTCCAGAGTTCCTCGGTCTCTGAACAGCCCAACCACACGTCGGTCCGTCTCTTGGGACCGTTCCAGCACTGCTGTCCATCCTCGTATTTAAGAACAATGCGCTCACCCTTGCCGAGACTCTTTCCATCGAGACGTTCTTCGTCGTCTGCAATGTCGCTGTCGACGCGGTTGAAGAAACCCATGCCGCTGTGACCGTGTCCCTTCTTTGACTTTTGCATCGTCTTGTCGAGCCAACAGTGCTCGTACGTGTACTCTCCTGCGTCGAGGCTGATACACTTGCCCTTGAGGGCGCGGAAAATTCCCTCGGGGCCGTAGTCCTTGTCGAGGTCTGCCTGTTCCGACTCGAGGGACTTGGCCTTCTTCTCGAGGTCTCGGTCTGCGGCTGCGAGGGCTTCGCGGGCGGCGCGGACGAGGGTGGATTCTTGGCCGGGGGCTGTGTTGTCGGCGAGGAGGCCGTTTGTGACGAGCCAGACGCGGAGGGAGTCGAGGGTGCCGTGGAGGGCAGAGCGGGCGAAGGATGGGAGGTAGGCTTCAAAGTTGTAGACTGGAAACGTTAGTGATGAGCTTGCAGATAGGGGTTTGTGTAACTTACTGATGTCGGTGTCGCTGCCGCCAACCTCTTCAAACTCCTTCCAGTTAACGCCATTACTCTCACTGTCCTCTCTAAGGACACTCAAGAGATCAGCGTCATTAACGTCTTGCCTCTGTCCCTTCTCGGACTCGACACGAGCCGAGTAATCCTCGAAAGACCTAATGGCAGACTTGACACCCTCGTCGTTGAAGTTGGGGTTATACTCGGACTTGAACTTTGTAAGCAGCTCCTCCAGTTCACCGACTCTGTCCTTGAGTGCGTCGCGTTGGTCGACGACGTTGTTGAGTGTATCCCTGAGCTCGTTGACGCGTGCCTTGGCCAATCCGACGAGAACGCCTAGCTTTCCACCGCTGCCTTCGCCGCGGACGACCTTGCCCTTTTCTTCTTGCTCGACTTCGCGGTGCCTCTTGGCTAGCTCTTCTCTCTTGGCTTCGAGGTTGGCAATCTCCTTCTTGAGGTCGAGGACCTTGGCTTCGACCTGTTGACGGAGAGACTGAGCTTCCTTGATGAGAACATCTCGTTGCTTGGCTGCCTTTTCCATATTCTTTCGCTTCTCTTCTTCTAACCTCCTGTATTCCTTGCCAATCTCGGCACATCGGTTCTCGCACTTGACACCGCCTACACCACCATACTCCTCGCTGCCATCACAGCAGATATCGTAATCGCACACGCCATCATTGACGTAAGTAAAAGGCACATACATGCCAATGTGACCCTCATTAGCACACCAAAAGCCAGGAAGAGCATTAGTAGTGTTGGTCGTGCCAGAGACGGAACCTTCAAGGGGCTGCTCGGGGGAGAGAGGATCGATGCTGGCGCAGGCAGCGGTGCCAGGTTCGTCGGAGCCGTCGGGGCAATCGCACGAGTTATCGTTAACCTGACTCAAGCTCAGCTTGATGGCAGCATTTGTGATGCAAGAGAAGGACTCCTTGCCGTCGTAGTGAGCGGCGACTTGATAAGCTGTTAGCTTCAAAGCTTGGGGATAGCTTCAGGAGTGTGACAAACATTCAGGGCCTACACCTCTTGGCAGACTGCCAGCAGCGGCCAGTGTAAAGGCGTAGATAGCGCTCAGCAGCGCCACAGAGCTTGGATGCTGCATTTTGTACGTGTCGAGGCTTTAAATGTTCAAGTATCGAAGCTCTCGCTCTCGTTGAGAGTTGGAGTTTGGACAGGTCAGCCAGAAGAAGACGAGACCGACACCGACAAGGGAGAGGTACCCACTGAAACTAAACTACAGGGGACTTGACACCCCCTGGGCGGTAAATGTTCGGTGATGGATGGAATGATGGACCCACTGGAGGGGTGAGGGCACTAAAAGGTGGGGGATAAGAAAAGAAAAAATGCTGCCCCTCCAAAGAAAACATCAAGAGTCACCAACTGAGAATANNCTCGCCCGCGACTCGTCTTCCCTCATCCGAGCCCACGGAACAAAGATTTCACTTCTCGTCATCAACGAACCTTTTACACCGAGTGCTGTAGCCACCGTTATTCGAGAACTCGTCAAGGGCCCTATTCCTGGCTTAGCGAGTGCCGCGCAAGCTTGCGAGACGAAGCTATATACCGCCGTTGTGCGGAAGGAGCTTGCTTATAGAGCACAAAATGTTCTGGCTGAGCTAGAGAAGCTTCTACAAAGGGTTCCCAAGGATGGCAAGGTTCTCTCTGGTGGAAACAAAGATGGCGGAAAGGGCAGTCTTGCTCTGACGGGTATGCTGTGGTCAGCCTGTGATGATGTTATTGGCTTGGCTACCATGGGCGTGGGAGGCTTCTTTGTCAAGAAGGCTGAACAATGGAGGGACACGCTCAAGGATGTCATGGAAGAGATGAAGGAATGGGGAGATGAGGAACCCGACGACGACGAAGATGAAGATGAGGTGGACGACCTCGCAGATCAACTCGGCGATGCCTCTATCTCTAAACAAGAAATGCTTGACGACCTCATGAGCTCGGGTGGAATAATCCCCAAGTCAGACCCCGACAAGATTCGCCCCCGCCTCGACTCAACTCTCAAACGTCTCCGAATGGTCGTCCTCCTCTACCAAGCCATCTCCAAACGCCGCTTCAAGAAACTCCCCAAGGACACCACCAAATCCGACATGCCCCAGCGACTGGACAAGACGGCAAATGTGCTAGAGGGGCTACCGGACAAGTTTGGTGACTTGGCTGGTGCATTTTACGATCTTGATCCTGAAGAGATTGACAGGCTTATGGAGGAGTGCTTTAACAGTGCTGCTGGGGTTGGTGAGGTTCTCAAACTAGGATGGCAGGGTGAAAAGGATGAGTTTACGGATTGGATAGAAAAGTTTCAGCTTGAAGTCAAGAAGACATGATGTCTTTTCTATCTAAAAATACAAAGAATATTAAGACGATCTAGTCTCACGAAAGTATACACACCGCTTCAAACTAGGCAAGACAATCTAAAGTCCAATAGCCAAAGAGTTAAAGTTGAGGTATCCAGTCGAAGGCATATTAGTAGTAATAGCACCTCCGACAACACTTCGATCTCCCATCTGAAGCGTGACTTCGCCGAGGCTACCATCAAAGGGGACTTCAAAGTAGCTCGCCCTGGTACCGGTTCCGTTGGCGATGAATCGCTCCTCTCGAGAGTCTCCGATCTTGATGAGGACTTCTTCTTCACCGGTTGTGATGGCCACGACGCTGACGACGTCTTTGGCGCCGACGCTTGCGCT
>JALLKD010000984.1:0-14339 GCA_023509735.1 Fusarium liriodendri
TGACATCACGCGGGGCCCAGGCGGTCATTCGGGGGGCCACGAGGTCCAAGATTGCTTTGCCCTAAACTGACTGGAATTCACCGCAAAGCGGGAGTCGACTAATTCGGAACTTTGATAGTAGGAAAAAGGAATTATTTAAACATTTTGCAGGTATTCGATACATAGTATCAGGCTTGGCTCTGTCTCATATTCTTTGATAGAGCGAGTAGGAAATGTTCAACAGACATGGAATTTCGACATTTTGCTACGAAACAAAGCTGTGGCTTTTTTTGCTCACCTCAAAGTCTCGGTTAAAGAGGGGTAAGGTCTTTGCACGCACAACTTGTCTTGCCTGCATGCTTCTCACAGGTCGAAAACCGTGTCTGAGGCCCTATCATGGCAGACTGATTTCCCGTCCCTTGCGGGCCGATCAACACTTGCAGAGAGGGTAAGGCAAGTTCAGGTCTGAAACTATTACTACTACGAAAGACAGACAGACAAAAGGATAGACATCATCCCGTCCCAGTCCCCCACGTCTTTCCTTTTCCCTGTTGGCGAGAAAACCCATTTGGAACAGGCCTGGTTCCCACGACGACCTGCTCATTGCCGGAAAGGGCCTGCTGTGGAGATCAGGATTCGCGCGATGGCGCACCTATCGTCACTCCAACAACGGACGAAGCTGTCCACGGCAATAGGCTAACAGCAAGGGAGGAGCGGGTAAGGCAGGGCCCGAGGGGGAGGCTAGAGTAGAAGTGGTATGTAACAGCAACCTACTCTGCGCAAAGAGTCATTCATCCATGGCAACACACGTCGTGAAAAAAGGTGCTGTGGGTATAAACCTGGTCCGAGGTATCGGGTACCAGCTGAAGCAGGTGTGGATGCACAGAATCCTGAGGTATTTCCTACGATGAGGACCTATCGCGTCGTGTTGTTTGTACCGCAGGATGGGGGGTGATTTTGGTGTGTCACTCTGTGTTTACTCTGCGGGTGGCATGCAGGCCCGTCGGGAACTACCCGCAGTTGAAGGGAAGGCAAATGGCCCTTCAATCCATGACGGATGGAGACGAGCGTCCCCCCTCCAAATCCCTGCACCTTTCCTGCGAGTCCTTAGCTCTGTGCATCATCCCACAGACGTTAGCCTGAATAGGCATCGTCAAACCCTTCACCGCTTCCCGTGCGATGCGCCGGAATCTGGGCTGGTCTGGGTCCCAGAAAAGCCCGCAAGTCGCGGGATTGTCTGTGTCTGGTCTGTGTGTGAGTGTGCTCTGGTCAATGCCGTCTCGTCTCGTCGTCCCTTGGACCTGGATTCGACCACAGCGGCGACGACGACGTGGCCACCATCTCATGCGTTGTTTCGTTCTCGTCTCCGCACGAGTGAGGATAAACAGAAAATAGGAGAATCTGATAGAGCCGCTCGCCCGCCCAACGTTGTCAAAGGCGGTCAGACCCGAAGATGTAGGCACTCGTCATCGAGTGGACCATACAGACATCCATCTGTGCTGCTGATGCGTATGTAGCAGCACAGCACAGCTTTGTTTTGTTGTGAAGGTTGACTCTTGTTCGCCTCTGTTAAGCGAAGCATCCAGAGTGGACGCGGCAAGACATCCATCCTTCCATGGATGGATGAATGGACGTCTCAATTCCTCGCATGACTCTTATGCCCCTCAATTACAATGCGGCCGGCAAGGTAGTACTCGCCCCAAGACGCAACTCGGACATCTAGACCATCACGATAAGGCTTCACTGTAAGTGCCAGCCTTCTGCGCGTGCCTCCTCTCCTCCAGTTCTTGCCTGCACTGCCGGCTCCTCCACTGTCCGGCAGTCACAGCTCCAGCTCAGCCCCCTCGGCTACTGGCGCTGGCACCCAAAAGGAAGCTCAAGTTGGTATGGAGGACGAACACGTCGTCCAAGTTCATGCTGCTCGTCACAGGATGGATGGAGTGATGCCCACTCACCCGGGTCAGTTGGAAAACCACGGTATTGGCTGCTCTCAGGCTACCTTACCTGGCCCGTCCCCTGGAGGCAGTCTTTGTTCGACCTTCCTCCTTCTTGGCCTAGTTCTGCCGGCAGAGGCATGAGGTTATTCTTAGACCTGCGAGTCGGGCCGTGGTCCCATCTCCCGCCTTTAACCACGGGCTGTCAATGTCACTGACATTGCCATAACGGCTACCAAAGGCGCCAGATGCAGATACTACTACATACATACATACATATGCTTCCATATTTGGTCTGTCTACCAATGCAATGCTCCTGCAATGGGTAGCCTCACGCGACTAGGATGTCCAACCGGGCAAGCTTAACGGCTGAGAAGTTTTCCACTTGCAGACCGTATTTACCATGGTGCAGAATACCAGAGGTAACTAGAGAAATACACGGGCAACGGGGCATTGCTCTGGCCCGTGAAGGTGCGGCGAGTGAAACAAGGTGTCCTCCGTCTTCACGGAGGTGATCGGAAGAAGACCGGCGACGGAAAACGGCATTGCGGCTTCGGAGGGCCGAGTAAGACGGGGCCGCTATTCCCATGCTCTCTCAAGGTTTCCCACACTGAGATTCCTTCCCCATGGGAATAACGCAGTTGATGTTGATTCCCTGGCTCATTCTTACCCCCGGATGCGTCATGGGCCACCATTCCTCCCCATCCATCGCATCGTTTCTCCTCCCCGTCTTACCCGTGACAGCGGCAACGTTTGATGCCGTGCTCACCGGGCTTCGGTGTTGCCGGGGTTGAAGATTCTCAATTGGAGGCTTTTTGGCTTGGATGGTGGCTGACGAAGCATGGATAGAGGGAATTAAAAAAAAAAAAAAAAAAGCCGGCGCCTCAAATTTTACGCAGAGTAATCTTGCGGGTATCATAGCATAGCATCTAATATCACACTCTTTGAGGCCGGATCAAGATATCCATCCATCACAGATTTCACCATCCCGCGACTCCCGTAGAAACTAGACAAATCACATTCACGTGCTATAAAGCACCACAAAAATGTTGACAAGGTAGCATCGTGAAAAAAAAAAGGGGGATGTCCAGGTTTCTTTCATGGATTAGACAGCATCAATTCAGTCAAATGGATTAATTAGTCCAGCATCGCCTCCTTCGTCCCCCCGTCCCAAAGCCTCTCAGCCACCCACGCCCCGCCTCTCAACCACGCAGTATCAGCAGTTCCGGTGTATTTTTATCCATCTCCCTTCATCAGCCACCACCACTACTGATGCTGCTGCTGCTGCTGCTGTACCGTAACCCTTCTCTTCGGCTAGCCGCCAGATCGTGCCCGTTCCCGTCTCTCTGGCCCTCACTTCCCTTGTCTCATCGCGGGTCCCTCCAACCAAGAGAGTCAGTCAAACCCCAGTCGGTCTCTGCCTCCCCACGGTTCGATGCGGACATCAGAGAAGGCACAGGGGTCTTTGTCAATCTACAAACTCACCCTGCAGCAGCTGGAGCCCGTAATCGTCGGGTCTTGAAGCTTCCGGCTCATGATCACGAGTGAGGACCAGAGTCGACGACTCACGATACGATCTTTTGTGAGGCGCGGTCACTGCTACTGCTACCCTTTATTTTCTCCTTCTTGACTGCCGAAGAGTTCCCTGGTTCACTGCCTCATCTCGTCTGCCGTCATATCTTGCATCTGCAGCAAAGCTGAACAACAACCTGGTCGGCTCTCGTCCATCACCTCGGCATCCTGACTATCCTTTACTCTCTTTGGAGGAATAGGCGCCGTCTCTCAGTATCAGGTCGACATTGATAATCATCATGTCCCCCTTTGGATTCTCTGCCAGGATAGAATTATCTTCATTGATACCGTCGTCACTGTCCATGCCACCAGCCTTGAGTTGTCGATGCTAAGAACGTGCTTTCAAGACAACTTCAACCATCTTTATATCTTTACTCACGCCCGTACTTATAAGTGGTCTGCGTGATCACGGGAATCAAACAACTTCAAAGACTGCAACTCACAACATCACCTTCTTCTTCACTACAACTACTTTACAATGCGCAAACAACATCATCTCAGCATCGTCATCCCAGTGCCGGGCAACCTCCCTCCCGGTGCCGTGATAGCAACCATTCAAACATATACCCCCCTCATCAGGCATCACAGCACTCTCATCAGCTTCGACGAGGTCTCAACAGGCCCAGACGCCATTGCTGGTGACCCTTTCTTCGGCCCTTGGGATGAATCCGTCCGAGCCTTCCGCCTCCGTGAGCTCATCACCCTCGCGCCGGGTCTCAACAGGGAGATAACCTACCAGACCATCTTCCAGGATGTGCCGGAAGGTGTCCGGTCTCGGGCCACTGCCCCGGCCGGCATCGTTGTCCGAGCGGAGTTTGCGGTCCGACAGCGCCGTGCGGCGACGATGCCGATATCTCCAGCCGGGTCTGATAGCACCGCCTCGGGTAGCACGGCCACGGTTGAAGGAGACGAGTATGAGCTGCGCGAGGACATTGTCGTCGAGGCCAATTCACTCTTGATGCCTTTCATCACTGAGGCGCTCGCAACAGTGCACCGCGAGATATGTGAGAAAGTCATGGCCGAGATTGTCAAGAACTACTTCGGTACCGGAGATGCAATGATCTTTTAAACGGCCATCATCTCAGTCATCAAATGGAACGGGGAGGATATCAAGGAATGGGGTTGATGGAATCTTGAATACCACATGGCGTTGGGCAAAGTCATCTTGGGTTTAGAGTGGTCGTTTCGTTTCGTTTCGTTTCGTTTCATTACTTTCCTTGCATGTAAAGATATCCTAGGGGCACACATAAAGGATTGGGACTGGACTGGACTGGATTGGGAGGACATTTCATATCTTTACTTGTTATTTTGAATGGACGGACGGTAGCGGATAAGTCCTCAGATGGATGGTCTGTCCCGGGGCGAGGTTTCATCTTGTTAATATCGTATGTAATTACATCTTCCCAGCTGTTCTACCGGCTTGGGCTCTCATGATCGATCAACGTGAGCATCTGGTTAGTGGCTTCCTTGTTATAGAGCCTATTAAACATTCATGATATCCAAAAAATCCCTCGCCTCATTGCACACTCCAGTCCCTTTAACCATAATGCTGCTTTATCCATAGTTGTCTCTATCATGGAAGTCAAGACAAGATCCAAGTTTATGTATCCTCAAAGAAAAGGAGCCCAATCACAGACACACTTGCAAACAGTCCATTCACACATCCCCAGAGACAGGAAGCAGAGAAAAACAAGCAATAAAAGAAACGAGGCAGCTCGTCCAAGTTGAAGAAAAACAACAAGCAGACTCAGTTTGGTATCTATGCGCAGTACCGTCTATACCCAACCACTCCCAGAAATGTACCACAAGCACACCCGCGTATCCAACCATGGCGGTGTGGCAAACAAAATCGCCGTCACTGGCGCCCAACCCGTCCCAGTACATTCAAACGTTAATCGCCCTTCAGCAAGGGGCAGAGAAGAAGAGAAACAAATCGCTGCTGACAAATGAAAGCCAAGGCCCTTCAAAAGGACGTGGAAGGGCCAAGAAAAGAAGAAGAAGCAAGGCATCAAACATGGCGAAAGGAGACAGATTCTCCCTCGCGTCGCTGGGCTGAGCTGTCGCTGATTATCGACCGCCGAAATCGCTCGCGTATCCCATCTCACCAAAGCCCTGGTTCATCCCTCCTTCACCAAAGCCTGTTCCGGGGCCACTAACATAGCCACCGTCTTCATTCTCGTCATAGTCGCTAGCATCGAATGATGAACGACCACTCACATCATCATCCATACCGCCGCTCACATCAGAGCCGCCCCAGTTCATCTGTGCCAGAGCTGGATACTGAGCAAGGAGAGCTGCTGGGAGCATTGGGTTGCCACCAGGATCCATGGGATAAACAGGGGGTTCCATACCCATGTTGGACGCAACCACCATGTTTTGAGCAATGTTCTGTTGCATACGCTGCTCTTGCCAGAGTCGTTGCCGCTCCATCATTTCCTCATCCAGTAGAGGCTTGATGCAGATGCGGCCCGCCTCAGATCGGAAATGTCGGCCAAGAGCATCCGCACGGGCAAACCTCCTACCGCAACCCCATTGGCCTCCAACCTTCAGATCACCCTTGCATACAAACTTCTTCTCGCCCGAGTGCAGACTCTCGTGTCGCTTGCGATCGTGCTGTCGGGCAAAGGCTTTGCCACACACGGTACACACAAATGGTCGCTCATCGGTGTGTGTTCGCAAGTGGGAGCGCAGGTTATAGGCACGAGTGAATCGCTTGGGGCAGAGAGTACACTGGAACGTGGCAGGATGCTTTTGAACCCGCTTGGCCGCGCCGCTATCTTGGTTGTTCTGGTACTCGGGGTCGGCCAGGCGCAGCGCAATAACATTGTTGGGAACTGCCGAAGTCGACTGCCTTCTCCGAGAAGGAGATGTGCCGGCTTGTCTGTCGAGGGGCGACAATGACCTAGAGTCTGACCGCGAAGACAGATCAGAGCCCAATGATGGAGAAAGGCTAGAGGGATTGCCAGGGCGATTTAGCATCATGCCACCAGGGTGGAATGGGTCCGTAACCGCACGAGGACGAGATCTGGGGCGGCCTATGAAGAGTTAGATAGCTCACTAGTAACAGTGAATTGGATACATACCTCGGTCTGGAGGAGTCAAAGAGTCCTGATCCATACGCGATTTGGGCTGATCAAAGCCGCCTTGCTTCATGTTATTAGGAGCAAAGTCAATATTGATAGCAGGAGGTGCCATCTGCGACGACAAATCATGGCCTGGTGCTTGGAGGCTTGGGAAGGCCTCAACAGCACCTTGGAGTTCGGGGTATGTGGCTGGAGCACCGTATGCGTTGGTAGGATGTGCCAGACCAAAAGCAGGCTGGTTAAGGTCGGGCATCTGCTGTGGAACAATGCGAGGGCTAATCGCAGGACTATGCGACGGGCTTCTGCCCTGGTGCCCAGGGCTGCCGACCTGAGGGTCTGAAATGCTAAAGTTCCCAATTCCCAGTACTTCTTGGTAAAGGCTGCCGTCCGAAGGGCGATGAGCAGGCGAATGCCCACCTACGCCGGTGTCAAAGTCATCGGCGCTGACGAGATTCGGCGACGGCGCAACGGACGACACATCCGAGTATTCGGAGGGAGTGCGACGGTGGCCCTGGAACTGAGGCTGGCTCCAATCGGCCATCTGGTTCGGGAGTAAAGCGTCCGCGGGGCCAAGAGACGCATGTCGCGAGTGGCTAGGCGGGGAGGAGAACTGATGCTGGTTGAAGGCGGGCGACTGGTGGGCCGAACCAGGCTGTTGACCGTCCGGCTGGAAGAGGTGAGGAGGGGTCGGGGAGTGGTGACCCTGCGGGGACGCCATATTGTTCATGTCGCTTGGGTCGAACAAGGGGGCGTTGAATTGGTCGCCCTGACCACTGGTAGTCGGGAAAAGAGAAAAGTCGTCGTTGAGGTTAGGCGACAAGTATGCGGTCTGCGCCTGGTTGTTGAAGGGCAGCGAAGTGTCGGAGCTGGTTGGCTGCTGGCCAAAAGAGGCGGTGTTATTGGGGTCGAGAATGGCGGGGTCGGAGAGGTTGGCCTGAGCAAACGAAGGCTGCTGCTGTTGCTGAGGAGGCGGGAAAGATGGCGATTGCTGAGGGCTCAAGAAACCCGAGTTGCTGAAGGAGTCATAGGATGGCTGAACAGACTGTTCCAAAGTGAGGCCAAGGCCGACGGATGTGTCGTTTGACTGATAAGGCGTCGGCGACGGGGAGTGGGATTGGTTTATATGAGGCTGTTGATGACCGGCCGACGGCGACCGGCCGCGCTGAGCTTGTTGATCCATGATGTTGCCGAGTTTAGAAGCAGACGAAGCAGACGAGGCAGACTCCCGAGTCAGCCTTCAGGCACCGTGGCGATGCCGGGGGCTGTGCGCTCACAGGGTGATGCAATGAGCGGGGGACCGTCCTATCACGGCAGCCGGACGCGTGGAGGGGGTAGCGAGGCGCGCAGTGGAGCGGGTTGTTTCAAGGTGAGAAATGCGACGTCGGTAGTAGGATCGCAAGCGCTATGTGATGATGAAGGACGGAGAGAGCAGCGCTCGATCTTGTTGTGTTGAGTGCGCCGTGGACGAGGACGGGGACCAGATGATGATGGTGGAGGTGAGTTATTAGGCTGCGGGTGCAGTGCGGGCGGCGGGCAGCACAACTCAGCAATGCAAGCGAAACGGCAGCAGGGCGGTAAAATTAAGGTAGCAGCTGGAGCAGCGAGTAAGGTCATGCACCTTGGTATTTGTGAGACTCTTCTCAGACGGGAGAGCTGGGCGGCTACCTACCGCCACTGGAACGGACGCTTCCACTTGGAGGGGGGACACTCTGTGGCTGGTCCACAATGTTCCTTGGGTCCAGAATTCCCGTCGAAGGCCAGGCCAGCTACTGCACCAACCCAAGACGGCGAGAAACGGGGCGTGCCCACAGGCGTCTAATGCGTAACAGCGAAAACCCCCCCCTCAATATGCGATGGTCAGAGCCTGGGAGCGAAAAGCAAGTGGTGCGGCGAGCGAGCGAGGCTGTGCAAGCCCTGGAAGAGACACGTCGAGCGAATGGGGCCGACCCCAAGCGCAGAGCGACTGGGTACCTGAGCCTGAGCAAAAGACAAGGCAAAGGCGGTGGTGCGAGACAAGTTCCCGACGAGACAACAACGGCCTGGAGCTAGCTGCTGTGACAGTAAATCTTGCTAATTTTAACCGTGTCCGGGGGTGTCTGGGATCTTTTGATAGTCGGTCAAGTTAGCTTGAGTATGACGATGTTGTTGAACCACTGTTGAGTGAGATTGGTGATGGTGGAGATGGGAAGAAGAAGGAAGAGAGATGAGGGGGAATGGTGGTGAAGAAACACGGGAGGTCCAGGGGAATATCCGGGTTGAAAAGAAAGAGGATCTGAGAATGAGGCAAACGGTGAGGCAATGGAAGGTGAGGCAAGAGCAAAAGGAACAGCAAAGGGCAGATGCATCAGACGTCGGCAGTTACCTACCCAGGTTAAGATGTTGATGCCTGTCTGTGCCGCTGTCAATCGCATGTGCCCAGTCTCGGTCTCTACTTAGATCTCTCTTTTCTTCGTCATTCATTCAATCATTCATTCTCACGTTTGATATCTTATCCCGTTTACGATAACGATACTACAGGTCCGTGCAGATACGCTGTAATGTGTGTGATGCGATGTGCTCCAAAGTCCTTTTCCCAGCACCCGTCACTGCTTCACATCACCAAGTACAAACACGTCCTCTACAGAGGGATTGGACCAGCTTCGAAGAAAAGGCGGCAAGTGACAGACGGGCAAGACTGGATCCAATCGAGGATGGGGTCTGTGGGTCTTGATCCCGTGGCCCCGTGGCTTGCTTCCCCAGTCGGGATTGGCGGCTCTGCTTTCTCCAGTTCAATCATATCAGCACTAGAGGTACCTTTGCACAAGAAGCTCAATGCGCTGGAGAGCAATGAAGTCGAGGTCAAGCCACAAGTTGGTTGTGTCCTTGGGAGAGGCTAGTCAAGAGTTTCACTGAGCGGGCGAGGCTCGCTGCGCTGTCCTGCATCCATGTGAAGGTTAATCGTATCTGCAGGGATCCGAGCATTTCAGGTTATCATCCAGACGACCACAGCAGTCGGGTCGGGTCAGTCAATAGATACATACTTACCGGGCTGTCAAGACGGCCCGAGTAGCGTGTTATCGCCGATGTGGATGCTCCTTGTTCATTAGAACTCCAGCCTTTTTGTTGTAAATCATGTCTCTCCTCTCATCATCTCGGGTGCGCGCTTGTTGTCAAATCAGCACATGGTCCAGGCGAGGCAGGGCCCGAGAAATGAAATGGACCTTGTCACTCTCCACCCGTCCAACAACCGAGCATTTCGAATAGTGATGCTCGCCTCGAGTGAAGCAGAGTAGTCTCTGTGTTTCAAGTCAAAGACTTAGCCGCAGCCAGCGCATCTCACACTCGGCCCCCAAAGGACAGCAGCGCCCATCCGTCCATCTTTAGACGCGATAATACTCCAGATCCGGCGTGTCCTGCCCCACAGAGCGTCTCTCTCGTCCATGCCACCGCGTCTAAGTAGGTTGCTGCGTGCGTATGTGCGTAGGTACGGTACATACATACATGGCAATCCTTCCGAAGACAAGCATTGCAGCCAAGGGGCAACAAGAATAGATTTACGCTCGCTCCCCTGGATCATCACCTTAAACCCTGTCAACACTGCCACCACGAACATGTGCGGGCACCAGAAGAGAGGAGGTTGGTCGGTGGGGAAGCATCTAAAACAAGATCATCAAAGATTCCAGCGGGCAGCATGAGACGAAATTGAACCACAAGTCACTCAACGTTTCAGTTGGTTATTCGCGCAAATTGTTGCTAGCAGTTCAAAGTCACTCTATCTCCAACTTACACCGCCCCAGCCTTACACGCGGCCCACGATCCGTAAACTTCCCCACAATCCAAGGCTGTGCTGGATGATTTGAGTGCTTGCGTAGACCGGGGGTCACACACAGCGAAACAATGGCAGAATGGGCATGAAAAAAAAGGTGATGTGCTTCAAAGCATGACATCAGTTTCAGCCAACTACGACCCTCGATGACAGCGCACATCTCCCCAAAATGATCCTCGCAAGGCATATTCGACCTCTTGGTGACGCGGTCCGGTCCGGGTTCAAAGAAGCTTAACGACCTTCCCCTTGCCGAAATAGGCAGGAAATTCACATGCGAGATTGGATCATTGAGAGACTACGGGCAAACGAGGTGATACGGAGCGCCTACATAAGAATTACGTGTTCTTGGGAGACACTGTGCAACCAGTGACAGCAAAGGTTGAAGGGCCTCGTTTGTCACTATTTTGAGTCTTCGCTGAGGCCCTCGGGTTCTTACTGTTCTTCTCACTACATCAAAAGAAGGAATTTGTGTAAATTTTGATTGTATTACCACTGGAAATTATCCATCATCTACCAAATTCTTTTATGTATCCGTCATGAGTTGGGATTGTTTGGCCCCAAACGCCTCCAAAAACAGCAACAAGCTGCATAATCCCACAACCTAAGCTCCACCTGGGGGCCTTCCAGAACGCCGGTTCCCAGTGGTATCATATGTTACAACTCTTTAAACGTACAGACATGTTTTAATGTTCTTCCCCAAACAAATGAAATAGCTTTTAGTACAAGGTCGTGTTTAACTTTCAAGGTAATTTTCCTCCTCGTCGAGTCGTTTAGTTTTCGCTCCCTATTAGATGACATCGGCTCGTTCGTATCCAGCGGGCTTCAGGGCAGGCCTGGGAGGCTCTCGGTCCTTGAACTCGCTGACAAAGGGGTTCGGATCTTCGGATTGGTTGAGGTTACCGAGTGTGTGGTTGACACCTCGGTGGACGGCTTCGTCAGCCCTGATGTAAAGGATCAGGTCCTTCATCGTGCGGTGCTCCTCGGGCATTTGCCAATACTAGCCACAAACTGAGTCAGCAAAGTTTCATTCCAAGACCTGTGTAAGCGTTGTTGGTGTTGCTCACCTGGACAGCAATGTCGGGAATACCAAATTTGGGGTCGTTCCACTTGGGCAGGTTACCGTCCTCGATCTCCTTGATGCAGCGGGTGTAGGTATGGACAGCCTCCTCTTCAAGATATCCGACAAATCGGTGGACAATCTTGGGGGAGATGAGGTAAGAGACGAAAAGACTGTTGAAGAAGACGCCCTGAGCTCCAATGATCATCATCTTCATGAACCAGCCTGGCTCGCACATCTTCATGAATGTCAGGAGGTGCATCCGCTCGTTGTAGCTCTCCTCGAGGAGTGTCTCGATCCAACCATTGTCTCGCTTCATACGTCGAAGACTTCCGAGGTGGCGCAACATGCCGCCTACCATGCCTGGGACTCCAGCGATGCTCTCCAAGAAGATGAAGCGCACCAACTTGAACTTGTCAGCTTGTGTTTTCTTCAGGTCAGGGGAAGGTGACACATACCCATTGCGCCTCGGTAAGAGGCTTCTGTGCCACAACAGAAGTTGTTGGGTGCTTCTTGTCAACTTGTTGTTCACGATCCATGCCTGTGGCCTTGTCCATGCACCACCGGGCAAGGCGTACAATCTTCCAGGCCACCCAGTCACCTTTGGTTCGGGGCTCTCGGTGGGCAGGCACGACAGCAGCCATCTCCTCGTATGTCTGGGCGTGGTGAGGCCATGCTGGCTTGGTCTTTTGGATATGGGGAGTCTCCTTGACGGGGAAGAAGTCACGGAGTTGGGTGGCGGGTGTTGACGAGAAGAGTCGGTGTTGTTGGCTGGCTGCGCAGCCGACTCTCAAGACGGCTGAGCATCCAAGATGGGAGGAAGAAGAGGATGCAGTACGAACGAAGCTTAGAGCAGCTGCCTTTCCAAGCTGTGCAGCTTGTCTCGAGGCTTGGGTGTGCTGGATCTGAGTCGAAAGCATTGGGATGGACAAGACTTGCAAGGTCTTGGATGTATAAGAAGGTATAGGAAAGAGGTGGTAGAGACCAGTGATGATATTGTTTGATACAGGACACAGCATACAAAAGCCTTCTGCCTGACAAGGCATGACAGGACCTTATATATTGGCAGATAGATAAAAGCCATCGGGGAGGTTGCCCCGGGGGATGGGCATCATTCCCATCCATACCCCCCAGGGTCCATGGCAAAGCAGAGACGGAGTTCCCTTCGCGAGGGAGCAGGTATGAGCAGGATGCCTGTGCACCCCAAGCTGGGGGTTGCTTACAATAGACAATACGAAAGCCACGAAGACAGACCGGAAGGTCTCAAGGTCAAGGTGAGCGGCGTGTGCGGCGTCGCGGTATCTTTGCCGCAAAAAACGGGCCAATGCTAGGTTTTGTCATGGTGATGACGGCCCGCAGTGGTTCAGACAAGCGCTGAGAGGCGCTAACAAAGCTCTGTTCAAGACCCAAATCGAGAACGCGGCGAATGCGTGTGGACGGGATACACAAGGTTCACCGGCGGCCGTTCTTTGGAGTTGCTGGATACCACGTGAGAGAGTTCCATCGGGAGGACTCGGAAGATGGGGCTCTGCTCTTCTGGATGACTACAGTATTACCTCTCGCGGAGACTAAACCACCTCAAGGCAAGGCGGGAGGTACATGGTCTGTAGGCGAAATCTCTACGGTTGCGCAGGTTTCTATCAATTTTTTTAAACTGAATGCTCATTCCCGCATTTCCCTGATGTCGGGGACCCCAAACTCCGCTTCACCCAGTCGGAAGGCTTCGATATCTATTCAGCTTGACCTCGCGCTCGCGCTTTGGCTTGAAAATCGCGAACGAGATCCATGCCGGAGGCTTTTTGATTGGTGACTCGGTGAATTGTTGACGGGAATATGGGCCTTTCGGGGATGAACATGGGCAATCGGCGACGAAAAGGCATCTTTTTTTACTTAGACGCACGCCTCTATGAACCACGTGCCACGAATTCAGGGATCCGAATTGGGGGGATGAGTCTAATTATTTTCTGAGTAGTATTGACAGGGCTGGAATTTGAAATCTTTATGCCTCCTTTGTCTATGAAAATCTGCGTCATCATGTGATGGTCAACTCCGAGGAGAATGGAGGACATCAGCCACTTGCAAGATTTTACAACGAACCTACATGCTGTTGATATCCGCCAACGAGATGTTGGTTTATGGAGATTGTAGTTAGTGGATGCGAAAATGAGAAGTTTCTTAAACGGGACCATGGTGAAAGTTGATTTTATCCTCGCCTTAGGTTTAATGAAGCGACTAACATGGAGTATCAACCTTCATGGGTTTCATATCAATTCGTACTATCTGCACAATTAAAGTGCAACAAGGACACAACAGAGAAGGCAACCATCATGAAAGCCAAACCATTGATAAATCAAGGCTTACATTCATCCAAATCATCAAATGATCCATCATCCCAGTCAATCCCAGCCCTGAACTTGTCAGACGCGGGTGGCTTCCGGGTAGGGATGCCGCCAAATGCAGCCCCACGAGACATGATGGATGCCAAGACCCGAGCCCAGATTTCGAGGTATTTATTAAGAGATCACCAAGTTTAATATGAGTCACATGAGTATACGGACACCTCGGAAAGGCAACCAGAGCCCCCCCCCCCCTACTGCGTAAATAGGCAACTCGGGTTCCCATGTATGAATTCAACCGTGGACCAACGTTGGCGAGTAAAGTCCTTGAGTCTAAGCCAACTTGAAGAACAAGGGAAATATCGGAACTGCAATAACAAAACATCGATGTAACCCCCAAATTTTTAGGAGCAGCCATGATTGACGTCAAGATCTAATCTTGTTAACGTTTCCGCGCCATGGCCGAGGAAAAAAGAAAGCCTCTAAAAAAAAGTCGAGAGAAAAAAAATCAAGTTCCCCCAAAAGTTGCCCCTCCTTCTGCCCCTCCATCCCACCCCCGTCACTCCTGTAATG
>JALLKD010000987.1:0-35356 GCA_023509735.1 Fusarium liriodendri
ATGGTTATCAGCCCGCCCCCGATCCCGGCCCAAGCCCCCCGCTGATAACAACAATCTTCCTCGGCCATTCTGATAAGCATCTTCCCTCCAACGTCATCTCACTCTACACCTTACACATGTCTTTCTTGCGTCTTTCAACAATGCCGAGCATGATGCAAACACAAAGGCCCACATCTGGGTCGCGTAGATCGACGACACGCACAACTACAGGCTGCCAGACTTGTCGACGGCGACATGTAAAGTGCGACGGTATGTCCTGGATTCATCAGAAGATCGACACCAAGATTGATAATGGCAACGCACAGAGGTAAAGCCGGCTTGTCAAAGATGCCAGCGTGCAGCCGTCGACTGCTCCTACAAACCTCAGCTCAAATGGCCACGACAGGGTGCGAGGATGGGGAACAACCGCTCCCGGAGGGGGCACCGAGCACGAAGCGACGCGTCATCGCCAACAACTGTGGGCGAGGAAATGCGATTCGAGACCTTCTCGGCAGACTGGTTCCAGGAATCCAGCCATGCAATGCTTTGTGCGAGTGGGACCGATGTCTACGGAGACCACCACTTTGCAAGCTTCATTGATCTTGAAATGAATCAATCCTCAAGCGACAGCATTGCGAGCATTTACCAAGGTGACACGAACACCATGTACGGTTCGTCAGCCATGGAATCAGAGGAACAAATACACCTAGTCACGTATTGGGACACGGAATGCTATAGTCCCGTTCAAGTCCTGGACGAAGGGGAAAACACGCCAGACGACAGCGCATCACTTGTGTCGATACCGTCCAAGACATCCTCTCTTTCCATCTCATCGCCGAGCGACCCATATCAGCTTCCGAATATGACAAGCGAGGACAGCATGCTCTTCCGATACTGTAAGACCGACCCACGACTCAAACCATGTTCAGCACATAATATTAATGGTGGGGTCTAGATGTTGCCGAAATGTGCCCTCGGTGCATTGTCAGGAATGGTTACAACAAGAACTACCGTCAGGTCGTCCTCCCACTGGTCGACAAATCCAAAATCCTACTGAGAGCCATTCTGGCCTTCACGGCCAACCGCGTCAAGTTGCAAGATAACCGCTTCCAGACTATTGCCCTTCGTCACCAGGCAGCAGTGCTACAAGGTTTGCAAAAGTCGCTCAGCACCAAGAAGCGGACCTCCTTTTCGAGACTGGAGATACTGAGCACGATCCTCATGCTATGCTTCTATGAGATTTACAACCCAGGATCCAGCCCCACAGACTCGCATGGCCTGCCCACAAGACCCTGGATGACGCATTCAGGAGGTGTCCGCCGGTTGTTGGACCTCGGCCTGCTGGAATCCCACGACTCTCACTACGAGAAGGCTATCGTGTCTTTTCTCAGCCAGTATTTTGCTTCGCGTAGCGTACTCTCCTTTACTTCCTTGTCGCCAGTAGAGGATCAGAGTGAGGTTGTTGACCATGCTCAGTACTGGCTCGGCATGACTGACCGGCCAGCCGAGGAGATCAATCCGTTTGCTGGATGCTCCAATGAGATGCTCAAATCTATCTTCGTCATCACATGGCGGGTGAGACAAGTTGGACAATCGCAATCACAACCACCACCATCATGTTTACACCAGACTTGGGCCAACATGATGGCACAGAAACTCTTATCCATGGACCAACTCGCACCCGTAGAGAATAGAAATGGCGATGCAACCGCGGGATTGTTAGGCCAACACTCGGATCGGACGCCGACGACCCTTCTGGAAAAGACATCTGAAGCCTTCCGTTGGGCCGCTGTGCTGCTGCTTGGGAACCTGTACCCTGAATCGGATCCCACAGCTCATGCGCAAATTGGAACATGCCTGGGTCGGCTGGATGACATCCTAGATTCTGGTCTTGCTGTCCCCCAACGCGGCGCACTTGGCTCTTCCAGCTATGTGTGGCCGTACTTTGTCGCAGGATGTCACTTGCAGACCCTAGATCAGAAAGCTTCACTGGGACAGCGGATCAGACAGCTCTTGACGCGTAACCGGTTCGGCGACACAACGTCGCGTCAGATTCTCCACGTGCTCGAGGAGATGTGGTCCGTCCTGCTTAGGCACAGGGTTAAAGCATGCACTAATGGGGATAGTTTCTTGTGGAAGAGCTCCATGTTGGGTAGTCACCAAGAACTCGAATGGGTGTGATGGGATTGCACTATGTAGTTATGTTTACAATTGACTCTATACCCTCATACGTGATGGTCGTGATATTGAGGCACTCCTCGATGCCATATTTGCTGTCCTCACGACCGGAGCCACTTTGCTTGACACCTCCGAACTTGGATCCGAGTAAGTATCAAGTCCTTCCCAAGCAAGAGGAGAGAGGGATGAGGTAGAGGGAATAACTTAAAGTGACGCGGCATTGCTCATCAGGTCCGTGTTGACTCCAACCATGCCGACTTCAAGAGCCTCAGCGACCGGGGAGCCCTTGACGACAAGTTTCACCCCCTTAGCTGAGGAATCATGGACATGCTCGTCCACCTTGTTGACGGCGCGAGGATGAACCAGTGGACCGGACCGTAGGTAGCCCCCTCCTGAAACCCCGGACCTACCCTGAACTCCGTGACTTTGGCGGCAAGCGGCTGGGCGCTTTCCCAAGTGATCAAAGTTTGACCAAAGTTGCGACATCTTCCAAATTCTCCGTTATGAGTTGGTACCATTTCCGAAGTATCCTGGCTGGTTCGCGAGGGAGAGTGTCACAGCAGTTGTAACGATTGCCTCGTGTCCATCCACCTCTGACCCCGGTAAGACCCCCCCCCCGAGAGGTCAAGACCTTGTGCCGCTAATCTGGCTCGTTTGGAATGGGCCAAAAACAGTAAAGCGCAAAGGATCTTTATCGCACACCACTTGGTCGCTTCACATATACTGCATGTGGCTAGCGTGCTGGTTCCACCCTCCTATATCTCGTCAGTTTCACACTCTTCTGGGTTTAGGCTCTCTGTAAGATAATCGATGATATTGTCTAAGCCAAGTGCAGTCTAATCGGCCGGCAATACAAGTTTGGATCATGGGCCAACGACTATATGGCATCTTGTGTCCAGATGGCTGGTGCAACCAGGACCATCTAACTGGAACGCGATTCTCAAGAGACACTTCACTTTGCAATTGACAAAGAGATTCGAGCCGGAAATCCGCACCCTTTGACACAATGGCATCGTCTACTCCCAAAAAGAAAGTCATCATTATTGGGGCTGGCGCGTTCGGCCTGTCCACTGCTCTGCATCTTCAGCGCCATCACCGAGATGCCGTTGACGTGCTGCTGCTCGACTCTGAGTCATTTCCCTCAATCGACTCTGCCTCTGGCAACGACACATCTCGCGCTGTGCGCATGGACTATACTGATCCGTTCTACTCCAACCTCGCAAAAGAAGCCATCGAGGCCTGGCAGGCCGACCCGGTGTTTTCGCAGCACTTTCATCTTTCTGGCCGCATCGGAGCTCAGCCCCCTGGACACACGAATGTCGAAAAGTGCAAGCATGTGCTACAAGCCGCTGGCATAGATGTGGAGGATTTTGGAGAGGCTGACAAAGTGTCAGCTCTTCACAACAGGTTTCCTCTGTTGGGGAATAGAGACAAGCTTCGGGGATGGGACTTTTACTACGTCAAGGTGAGCTCTCAACTCCTCCCAGCATGTGGCATCTACTAACCTTGACCTAGCATGCTGGGTGGGCGAATCCCAAGGAAGCTGTTATCTCGGCTATGAAAGATTATCAATCTCTCGGGGGTAGAGAAATCACCGATCCCCGGCGTGGCCGTGTTGTCGACAACATCGTCTCTGGCAATCAGATCCGCGGAGTCAAGACGGCCGACGGACAGTCGCACTTTGCCGGGCATGTTATCTACGCCACAGGAGCATTCTCAACCTCCAATAAGAGCCTTCTCCCCGGTCTTGGCACTCAGATCCATCCCACTGGCTTTGCCATCGCACACTGGAAACTGGAAGACCCAGAAGAGCTGAAGGCTTGGCAAGGTTATCCCGCCGTCGACATCTACCACAGCGGCTACTTTTTCCCTCCGGATCCCGCCACCGGTCTCATGAAGCTCGGGTTGGGGATTGTCGGCTTCACGCATGACGAGAATCCTCAATCAAGCTGGGAAGACCAATCCGACGTTGGCATTGCGCTTCGCAACAGCGACCTCGTCGGCACCAACGAAGCCGGAAAGATCCCGGCCATTGCAGAGGAGGGCATCCGTTGGATCCTGAACAGATGGGCGCCGAGCCTGGCCAATAAGAGGTTCCTTGACATGAAGATCTGCTGGGACGCCATGACACCCGATGGAAGCTGGTTGATTGACCATCACCCAGGCATCCAGGGCCTCAGCGTCGCCACCGGAGGATCGGGCCACGGTTTCAAGTTTCTTCCTGTTGTTGGGAGCTTCATCAGCCAAACTCTTGGCATCACTGAGAGTAACCGGACCACCAGGCCCAGGCTCGAAGAGATGAGAAGTAGGTGGCGCTGGGGTCGGCCTTCCAACGTGGGTGTCAAGGATCGGAAGGTTGTGCTGCAAGGGCGACCTATATTAAATGTGATGCATCATTTGCGGGCTCAAACCCCCGGGCAGATCAACGACATGGTTCGTTGCCGATTGTAGGGTAGAGTGTCAAGTCACCCATACGCGATGAGCAAAATAATGGTGGAAAGCCATCTCTCTGTCAAGTATGTAGCACTGCCATAGACGCACTTCAATACACGACCTAGGAACTATATCCCCTTGATGAGAAATATCTTTAAGAGTTCAGTCAGGATCCATTGGTCCACGGGTGCGAGTAGAGTAGGCGGGCTGCTTCGATTACGAAAAAGAGCACAGTTTTGCCCCTATTATTGACGCAAGAACCGATGTGAACACTGATGCATCCAAGAAAACAATCATGGTGTTCGCCCTTCTTTACATGTAATTGCCCTGCATGCTGTCACTCAGCCAAGCTCTATCAATTTCTAGGGACCGCGACGGATCGCCCATCAGCGAGTCGGGTTCGAGACCATCAATGCTACCGTCGAGGAGCATGAATTCCAAATACGCCTGAAATGCTACGCACATCACCAAGTAGCAACAGTGACTTGAGGGGTGCGAGGTCCATCTTACTGCTCTTGTCTGGTCAATCCTTCGGCAACAGCATGTCCTCCTTTTCTGGGCCGAGAGCTAGCGTAACTCTGTCCATGCGAGCTATCAAGGATCTGAAGATACGCAGAGGTCGCTTCAGACCGCGATTACAGCCCCGTTAGATCTCCCACAGGACACCCCAGAAGAACTTGATGTAGCATAGGTACTAATCGCTCTCCTCATCCGCCTGCTGTATGATGACGAACGTGGCGCAGTAGGCAGCGTAGGCGATGCCGTACTGCGCTCGTCCCAGGGTGAACTTCGTCTTGGGAGCTTTCAGGACCTTCCAGATTCGCACTGCAGCATCTATGCATATCGTCCTGTTCTATTCGGATGGCTAGAGCCGAGGAGGGCTTGCTTAGTCGGGATGACAAGAGTACAGTTCATGGCACTGTTGTGAACTTGCCAGCAGTCCAATGCGACGTGTTTATCGCAGTCAAAAGTTACTACCTACTGAGGTGCTATCTGACGAGGTGGCAGTGTTGGATCAACTCCAGGCTCGTACTCAAGCCATGGTGGAGTTGTCTCTGCCCACCTGCCGAAGCAATAGAGCATCTCACCTCTCTTGTCAAGGAGAGCCTGGCGGGGGATACGCGCGCTGCCGACCGAGCAGAGGCTGTCGATGATGCTTTTTGCAATATCGCACGGCTCCAGGAGTTGCCGGAAGGTGTTGAGGGTATATCACGGTTGCCCCTTCTACGCCGGGCTCGTACTCAGCTCGTTGACGTGAGGCGTCCATCTCACCATCTCCTCATATAAGTCGAGGTACGCGCGACACTGACCCGCGAGACTTGAGGATCCCTAGTGCTCGCCCCAAGAACAACGACTGCACTTTGTCCCCGGCGTATGCGGTTCAACACGCGCGTTTTCGGATTTCACCATTGATGATGTCGAATTTGGTTGTTGACGCATCTGCGCGGCCATCCAGATGCAGCCCAAGATCCTTGACCATGCGAGACGCAATTTCGCAATATATCCAGCCAGCACTCTGCTGTCCATAAGGCACAAAACATGCACCACATGTTAGTAACGCCACTGTTGTCGGTAATGTGGGCTCGCCAAAGTGCTGACCTATGAGGGCGTTGAACCTCATCGGGAATGCTTCTCTGTGTGTCTGGGGGTCCCGAGGATTGGTCCGCAACGAGAGCCTGTCGCTGTAATGGCTGCTCTGAAAGCATATTGCGTTGAGAAGCAGCTTGTTCGCGTAGGGCCCTCCTCACCTGAAGATATTGTCCACGGTCGCTGGTTGTGGCGAAGGATGTAACCTAGAATAACTGCGGTACCTGCTGGAAGGTATCTTTCATTTTTGCCGCAACGGCTTTGCGATACTGGTCAATAGGTTAAAATGTAGGAAAGGTGTTGCCCATTCCAGTGTGGAGATCCAGAAGATGCAATGCTGTATCGACGTCAAGTTGGTCGAAGTCGGTCTTGGAGGTGATGCTTGGGTCGGAGCGAAGCGTCGCCTCTTTTTGTCTCGGGATGGCAGAATAAGAAACGAGGGCATCCCGGAATATTTGCCTTGTGCTCCTATCAATGCTAAGAGGCCGCATACAATTCTCTAGAGAGGCTGTCAAGAGCAACACTGATGACCGGTCTAGCAGGAGGCTTGTTACGCCATAGAACTGGGAATCGGCAACGCTGCTGTGTTTTGAGGCGAGGGGCGTAGGACTTTGGTCTGAGGGAGACTCATTGAGAAGTAATTAACCGGAGCCTCATGCGACTAAGACTTGGCCGGTTCCAGTTCCCAGCAAGCATCTAAGTTCCTTTTAGTTACTATCCCTTCGTTAATCTCACTTGTTTAGGTGCTCTCCCATGGACAGATATTCCCTTCCTTGAATCCTAGAGTAGCCTGCATCTCCCTATCCGTATCCTACTCGACGAATTTATACAGCATTACTTACTTCACATCTATCCGGTCTTACCCCTTATCCACGAAGGCGATTTCTAGTAAGTAAATTGATAGAGATTAGGGGACTCTTCCCTGCCGGCAATAAGCTTACCCATCTTACAGGCGATGCTATTCGCATCTTGCACCTTCGTCTCCGATACCACCGTAATGCTATTAAGTTACTCCGACATTCGGTCAATAAGGGCATTATGCTTCCAATAGGCCAAGCTACTATTAGAATTTATATCACATATATCCTATCTCTCTTTAGCCCAGGTAGCCCTCTTATAATAGGTAGGGTAGTAAAGGAAAATAAAGGTAGTATTATTAATATATAATAAGGAGTAGTTTAAATACAGACTAAGGCTAACCCTAACCTAATAAAGAGTACTAATATTATAATTATAATAAGTAAAAATAAAATAGCAAAAGTTATTTATAAACAAGTTAAAAGCTAAGCTTATAAGTAACTAAATAATATTATAATATAGTAATCTTAAATAGCTAGCCTTTTTTTAAATATAAATATAGGCTTTAATTTCTCTCTTTTTAGCTTACTCGCGCTGACTCAGCGGTAACACGTGTTCCTTCCCATACTATATAATTACCCGCTGTCTTCTTACTTTAATTCCCACCACGTGTCTCAGAGTTTTCTGCATAACTACCTAATTCTAAGAGATAATAGGTTCCCAGCCATGCGAAAAAGACGTGCGTGCGATGCTTGTCGTCACAGGAAGGTGGGTCGCTCCTGTTACTGCGAAATTCTTCTACCTGAACATGCTCTCGGTCACATGCCTAATACGTTGAGCTATAACAGATCCAATGTGACGGTGACGCTGCGGTTCCTTCGCGGCAATGCGATTGGTGCCGCAGCCATGGTAAACCGTGCACGTTCCGTGGTCTCAAGGAGAGAGGCGCAGCGAGCAAGTAGGTCGAATCCGCGCCTAGACTGGTACACCTCTGCCAAGTTCTAACCATGCCAAGATCGGGCTCAGACTTCAATGGTGAATTAACCATTGGACTCGAACGCGCCAGGGACTCTGGAGAAGCCCTGTCGGCCTATCCGCACACAAAAGCCCCGACCAATCTCTATTACGGGCTTCTTCTGTGCCAGAATCGCTGCTACAGCGGCCTCCCCTTTCTTACTGAGCAGGATGAGGTTTGGATATATTTGCAGACCGGTGAGAAGGCCGACTTCCAGAAACCGACAGCCCTTCACAAGGGAAAATGGAGTCGGTCACCAGTGCCGCTTCAGCTACGCACCCAGAGACCCTTGCATCCTCATGGTGCGCTTCCATCACTGAGAATCACTATGGCCTGCGTGGATGCCTTTCAACAATCGGCGTTTTGGCTGAGCTTCCCAGTCATTGACCGCACTCTGTTCAAAGAGACGGTTGCTATGGCTTATAGCCCCGACAATAGCGGATTGTCACTGAAACATACGAGATCGGCAGTGTGCGTTCTCGCTTTTCTCTCCATGGTGGGCTTCTTTCATGGCAAGCTGCCATTCCTCCCGCCAGTCGACTGGGATGCATGTTATGATACTGCCCATTCCTTCTTCCCATTTATAATTGAGGAAGCTACCATGGAGAACCTTCAGGCGGTCTTGATGCTGGTAAGCTTCTGCTGATTTTGGCCTGGCTTTGCAGGGCACTAACTCGGCATCACCAGTACCTCCGTCAACGGTTTTTTGGGCACCAGGAGTCAGTCGCCATCTACCACTCTATCGCATGTCGGATGGTATTCACGCTTGGTGGACATATCAACAAGGGCACCAAAGCCTCAAGTGAAGGGCATACACGTGAGGAAAGACAAACCCGCCACATCCGACTTCTTTTTTGGCACTGCTACATCTTTGATAAGGATATCGCCCTGCAGACAGGGCAGCCGCCATCCATATCCGACAGCCATTGTGACCTTGATCTCCCTAAAGGCTATCTCGAGAGTCATTTCAAAACGATCCTGCCAGGTCATGATGTCTCGCCGACCTTTTTTGCAAACGACTCGCGAGTACCCTTCCTCCCCGGAGAGTTACGGTTGAGTATGCTTAAACATAAAACATACCAACAACTATACTCAGCTCAGGCTCTTACCAAGTCAGACGCCGAAATGATACGGGCGATTCTCGAGCTGGACGAAGAGCTTGAAACATGGAGGTCTTCTATCCCAAAGGTCTTTCGCCCTGCTCTCTCGATATCCAATCCCAAACACCCGGTGCCGAACCTCGAGATGCCGCAACAGACAAAGCATGTCGTTCTTCACCTCGAGTACCACCATCTCATGGTGATGATACACAAAGCAGCTGCTAGGTGCACCGCCAATGGCCTGGACACCAGCCTCGATGCGAGCCAACACTACGTGGCGATCCGTTCTAGCGTAGCCTTGTGCCTTGAGGCAAGCCGGTCAACACTGTGTTATCTCAACGCCGTCATCGACAAGCTAGCAGGCGAAATCTTTTGGCAAGTACATTTTGAAGCGGCCATATCATTTTCGGTTCCCGAGTCATTTTGCATTGTTGAACGGGTATTAACACGACATGGACTAGGGTCACCGTCTTTTATCCCACCGCTGCCACCATAACCTTGTTTCTCCATATTCTAGCCGAACCGTCGGCCCCTCTAGCTAGGGAAGACCTCGATTTGCTGAGTAATGCAGCAGAACTCATCCGCAATATGCCAACACGGAGGCTGACGCTGCACGAGACTAGTCACATTCAGTTAGTTGACGACTTCATCACGGAGCTGACTCGGCTTGGAAACTGTGCTATCTTGAAAGCTGACAGACGAATGGAAATGGAAGCTTTGGCATTGAGAAACATGCATAGTCATACAACCACACACTACTAGGCAGTTTCAGGTCAGCATGGTGGCCAGTACTAGTGAACCGCAACTCACCAGCTATGAGCGGCCTCTCAGTTAGCACCGGCTGGCCCCGAAGATTTTAGACTTTCTAGGAGGCCTCCGCACGACGTTATCGGTCACATGAACGACGAATACAATACCCAATGCGGGATATTACTGAGCCCGATGCCGTGGAACGGTGTAACCTAGATTGACCTAACATGGATGCACGCTCCTGACCCGACGTCGCCACGGACCAAGTTTGACAGTGTCCACTTGAGGCTATCAAGGCTAGTTACGCGCTGAGTAAGCGCAGAACAGACACATGCATGTCTTTGACCAAGTAGTGGCCCACCAGGGAGGTGGAAATAATTCCGCTTGAGGAACTCAGTCGGACAAACCGCGACTGTCGGACCCCCCTTTCCACAGCGAAAAGGGTTAATATGCACAGATGCAAAGGAAACAAGTGTGAATACACAACTCTGGCATACCGTGACCGTGGTCGTTATTATATTAGTTGCTCTGATCAGTGATATCTGCCGGATAGATACGCTCAACAGGTACATCACCATTTCCATCTGGAATTATTCGTTCTCGTCATCTCCAATGTGTGCTTGTAAACCTAGTTGAAAACTCCATCGCGGAGTGCCGTAGTCCACTTTGCGACGTCCGAAATTGAGCCCTGCCAAGGAACCACCCCGAGACCAGGGCTTGCAATCTCGGTGTCTCGGGTTACTTCAGATCAAAGCCGGTATCGGTACTGGTAATTGACGGCTCAAGATAGATTCCACGATGGGCGTGATTTGTCTTATAAAAGGTTCTCGAGTCACCTCACCAAGTCACCATTTCTACCAAGCAAACCATACTCATTTCTCTAATCTATTAAAGACAAATCCTTCATTACTCAAGTACAATTGCCTCTATTCCATAATGCGGCGTTGGTTGCTTTTCCTGTTCATGTTCTGGCTCGGCCAACCCGTCGATGCGGCTGCAGCTGGAGATGTGTCAAGTAACTCGGTACGAGCAAAGGGGAAATGCACCAAGCCTATAGTTCGAAGAGAATGGCAAGTCAAGCAAAATCCTTGAACACGTCAACTGCATAGACTGATTGCTAATGGTACGTTCGCAGGCGTAATCTCTCGCGCTCTGAACAAAAGTCCTACCTGAAGGCTGTCCAATGTCTGCGACGCAAGCAGCCACAGACTGACAAAAGCGACATGCCCGGCGTCACGAGCCGGTTCGAAGATTTTCTTGGAGATCACATTCTTCAGACTGGCCCCAACCACTTTACGGTGAGCACCGGGACGAGTCGATGCATCCAGACTCGCTAACAAAGGCTCAGGGCTACTTCTACCCCTGGCATCGGCTCTTGATTGCCATGTACGAGCGCGAAATCCGGAAGTGTGGCTTCAAGGGTGCTCAGCCGTACTGGGACTGGTCAACTGATGCCGTCTCTAATGAGACCATGGTCAATTCCCCGGTGTTTGACACAGAGTATGGCTTTGGAAGCAATGGCCCTTGGGTACCCGGAACCCAGGAAAGCCCGGACTCAGACGTGTTTGTGACGGCTGAGAACTTTCCCTTTGACCTGTCGAGCCGAACGGGCGGTGGCTGTCTCGCAGACGGACCTTTCGCCAACATGACCATTCACATGGGTCCCGGATACAATGTGTCGTACAACCCTTGGTGTGTTCGACGAGACTTTGTTCCTGCCGAGTTTCTGCGGAATGCAAACCAAGAAGTTGTGGATAACAACATGGCCAAGGAGAACTTCAACTTGTTTCAGCAATCTTCTGAATTCACACTTCATGTCGCTGGCCACCATGGTATTGGAGGGCTCTATGGAACACTCACCGATATTTATGCCAGCCGTATGTTTGCCCTCTAGAATTTTTGATCCATCACCGACTAACCGGGTCCTACAGCTGGTGATCCCCTCTTCTTCCTCCATCACGCCAACTTGGACCGTGTGTGGTGGTCGTGGCAGTCGAAGAACCTGACCGAGCGATTATCTGATATTTCTGGCCCTCTTGAACCCAACGACTGGGCGAATGAGAAGAGCCGCAATGTCACGCTGGACGATCAGGTCCATTTTGGCACCACTGTTAAAACCACTGTTGCAATCTGCGACGTCATGGACGTTGAGGGTGCTTTCTTGTGTTATACCTATGCTGATCTGTATTAGCTAATGCCCTTGATTTATTCATTTCTTTCTTTCAATAGGAACACTCTCTATTTGAGTTTTTCTTTTTTTGTCCTTGGTGAAGTAGAGTTCGTCAAGGTGGGTTGTCAAAATAGATTGGCTCGCAGAACGTATTAAATATTAGCTACTTGTATGAAAAGCATCCTTACCCTTCTGTTTTTTTCTTTATGAGCCGACTTTGCTTGGGTATTGCTATGAGATCGGAGACTTAGTCGAGGTCCCGCTATTTCTTGCTTATTAGGCAGGGGAATTGGGAGAAGTTCTAAGAGCTGTGACCCTGTGCCATTTCGACCTTCGTCGCTACAAGACTGCGTAGTCTGGGTAGTTAAACTCATCTCACAAGGCCGCCGATGATGCTCGCTTCGCGATAAGCTGGCCAATCTTGATACGTAAGGAAAGACGTGTCGTGTAGTTGACGGCTTTATATAAGCGAGACTAGGGTAAAGGAACACCAGAGTCTGTTTCCTAGACTTGAAGGACCACAGATAAGCCAACGATTAGCGATCACCCTACTAAAAACCGGGTCTACTCTGTAAGTTGAAGCCACCGATTTAGTTCTGAGGTCGGGTTCACTTCAAGTTAAGAATGGAGGGAGATCTCGCTAGTCGAAGCCGTGGTTAGACGAGTAATCTGGCAAGCTTCTCTTCTATAAGTCTTTCAAGACTCAGGCAAGGTGGAGGCATATCGGAACTTTGCTATCTAACTTGCTGAGGCTGGTCCCTGGCCTAACTGATATTGTGGATAGGGCCGAGGCTAGAAAATATAAGAAAGAAGATATTGCTAACTGATGTTTCTTCTTACAACATCGAAAAGGAGGGCAGGGTTATCGTGGATTGCGTTGGTTTCAGTATCAGAGAGGACTCCCATTGGCGAATAAGGAATAACACGAGTCAGGGACTTGCCTCCTCAGGAGTTTCAACATGTTTCTTACGGAGTACCCACAAACTAGGGATTGCCGGCAGCTGACGTCATAAAGGGGCGCGTCGGGAATCTCCGGTTCAAGCGGAGCCAAGAGACATCACGATCTTTGGGCTCAGTTAACACATCGAGGTCCAAGCACAATAAAGAATAGATCCTTCTAAATTTCGCTTAGAGAGCCTGTCAAGTCTTGGATTCCACTCCGACCCTACGCAGGTTTCTAACACCATCAGCAGCACTGCAGTAAGCAGTTGAGACTTGGCTGAGGCAGCAGCAGGCTCGTGTGCATTGTATTTGAATGAACTGACTGATACAACTATTACCTTGCCACTCACGGAAAGTCTCAGAGAATCGAGTTGTTCTTTCGCAAGTTGAGCGTCAGGTGGTCCTTTGCGATGCCGGCCACCAACTTTGCACTTCTGGCCAAGTACCGGAACTTCCGAGAAGGAACCATGGATGCCGGTAATGCACGCGATGAAGGACCCGACGCAGTGACATAGATGATTTTGCTACCCATCTTGTATTGCAGGCTAAGAAGATGACAGCCCCAGCCACGAATATATTACCAGTTTAACGTGGCTCTGGAACGCTGACTGGCAAGCTCTCAAGAAATGCAGAGCTCATCAGATCAGCCACGAAATAAAAGAACGTAATAGTGGTATTAGAATTCATTGCCGTAAGACACCGTACACCTCTCCCTTTGCCGCGTCCCCAGTGACCCTATCATTGTCTATCTAGGTTGATCGGCACGATCTATAGGGTAGGTCAGGTAAGTCAATTGCCCGGTCAACCGTAATCAGCGTATCAGCACGTGACCTTCCCACCCCACCTCGCAACAACAACAATAATAACAACAACAAGAACAACAAGTTAAGCATCCTCAATTGAGGAAAACATCATTTTGGACAGCATCAAATGTCACGCACCCAGCGTCATGACGAGCGCCGCAATTACGCCTCAGTTTCGTATCCTCGGATGGAACATTCATCTTGTCTGCGGCCCAGAGGAGGATCATTTTGCAGGCTTATATCATCCACCAGGGAGTAATAGCTTGACCTATCGCGACATCATCAACGAGCTGTGTCTTTGCTTTGATATCACAGCGTCTGGGGTGATGCTGTATTTGGATACCTTGGTTCGGTGGACCTGCGACTATAGCTACTCCCTCATCGCACAGGTTGATTCACGGACAAGAGCTTGACCAGTCTGTTTCAACGCCCCCGGGTGATCCCTCTGATGAACAACGGCCGCCGATTGTGTGTCTTCACGTCGTGCGCCATAAAGATTGCGAGATCGCCGGCGAGGCACCGCTGAAGGGACATTTGCAAGGTAAGCAAGGTCCTTGCAGCATGAGTCTTTACAACTCATCATACATTGCTAATACACCCTCAGCTGGATGTGCAAAGCACATTCCTTATCCATCCCTCCGGCGCGATGATCGCTATCTTCCCCCCAACAAACCATCCACTGATGGCCGCTTTTCGCGGTTCCCATATCGCAAGACAATCCGCGCCCGGGGTTCCCAATCTCCTCCGAAGCGTTCCGCCTCAGGCTCCGCGTCGCCGACTAAGGATCCGGCGTTGAACCAAGTCGAGGACGTCACGGATCTTGTCGCCCCTCCAGACTTTGACATCCCCATCGAAATCGCCCGGCAGACCATGGCCTCGTTCCGCAACTCATGTTTGAGCGGTACTGCCAGGTGTGCCATCACAGGCAAAGGTCGGTCCTGGTATATGAATCCAACCGTCGGTCTGGGAGTGCAGGCATGTCATATCGTGCCTCAGCAGCATTACCACGTCTACCCGGTCCCAAGCTCTTTCCCAGGGGGTAGACACGATCCGCGGAGACTACGAGCGGCTTGGGAGCGTACATGGTCCGCCAAGAACGGACTGTTGTTGTTCAGCCATCTGCACGAACTTTTCGATGCAAGGCTCTTTTCCATTCATCCCGACACACTGCGGATACGCGTCTTTATGCCGTATGATGTGCTCCTCGACTACCATGGTGTTCTTGCCCAGCTATCTCCAACTGTTGATCGCAGAGCGCTGCGTCATCACTACGACATGTGCTGCATTGAGAACATGGCTGCCGACATGCCCCTGTCAGAGGCTGTCTCATCAGAGCTGCCCACAAGACCAAGTGCTCCGGGTGCTGTTTCGCCCTTTGAGTCCGGCTCTCACACTCCCATCCTTACAACTGTGACCAGTCCTGAAAATTTCGGCGCCACTGGAGATCCTTCAAAACGGTCCAGGCGAGGCTCAGATCGGCCCGTTGACGTGACGGAGGCCCTTGAACTGCCGACCGGCTATTCGTCTACTTCAAGCTCTGTTCAATATTGGTCTGGTTCGCCTCTCATGACCTCGCAAGATGGGTACTCATCAGAAGAGGCCGAAGCTCCTCACCGCGATAAACGGCGCCGCATCGCGGATAGTGACAAGGCTGTTCTTTGTGATGACGAGGGGCAGGCCCTCTATCATTCTACCGCAGTGTTGTGGGAGGGTAACATTACGCCGTGGAATAGCCATCAGTTTCTGGCTGATGTAAATTATGAGTTGCTGAACTTTAAACACAATCGTACCTCTTAGCAAGAAATACCCCGGGTCTGGCGTTATGAGACATAGCCATCAATTGATTCTAGCATTTAATGAAGAATGTATTGCTCCCCAGAGCCAGCCGAAATTGTGTCGTTGGTGAAAGATGCCACTGCTCATTCAAGCAGCATCGACTATACTTGAATCGAGCTGTGTATCCTATCATCTCCACTTAAGTGACGGGAGGGATCCAGGCTGCGACTTTACTGGATAGTTAAGGATACTTCCACTATGAGCACAACCCCCACGTCTTGTCGATCGTGGCCGTGGGCACGTCGGAACCCGCCTATGAGAGACGGTTCCTTGACGGTGAGCGCATGGGTATCTTGACCGAGGCCCTCACGCAGACGCTCCGCTCCTCCGTGGACGGTCGAGTTCAGGGACGAGTTGCGGTCTTTGGCGTTCGTCCGTCTCGCGGAAACCGGCGAGGAAAGAGAGAGTATAGTTGCGGCTGAGCAAATCGATAGCCACCTGGTTATATGGCATCACCAACACTACCTGGTTCGAAGATGGGAGACATGTGGGAACGAGAATCGTCACTGTGCACTTGTAAAATGCGTTGGTATGTTTGAACTTTTGGCCCAGGCGCAGCGTTTTCTCGACATGCAAAACAATGCGTCTCCCAAGCTCCCTGGGCTGGCACTTACTCATAACATTGGATACGTTCAAGACGGATTGCCTATCCCTTACCGTGGACAGGGCGTGACGCTCGTCGAAGAAATCAGAATCTACATCTCCGTGACCAACATAGGCAGGCACCTGCACATTGTACGTATCCATGTTCGACATCTGCGCTGACTCGGTGACATTGCTTTTAAACGGATCACTAAGTGGCAACGAGTTACTGCTGGGCGTGGGGGTTGGACACATGGTTGGCGCATCTCGCAGACACGATAGCATTTGGCAACCTACGTAACGTCCAGGGGGAAAGACAAGTGTATCAACAGATGCCTTGTCGGGTAATTAGCATTCCCTGCCAATTAACGCCACGCTTCCCGACGGCTCGCCGAGAGAGCTTGAAAGAGGCCTCTACTCCCCTGGCGGATCGCACCGGGGTTTAGCAGAACTTGGCTGAGAAACCTCTGGGGCATCGACGAGTGAAGAACGCCGTCGACGTTATGAAAGACGCAGCATTGAATTGAGGCGCGACAGAGTTTGTCATTTAGATGAATCGCCAGCTGTTGTCGGGCGCGGTGACGGCGTGCCTCTTAATGACTTGAAATGCTGATGATGCCTCGAGTCTGTAGGCTATAGCTTGCTCCATTGTTGAAGACTGCCCCTGACTATCACACGCATCTCTCACCCACCGGCGAAGGGTAGATGAAGCAACTTGGATTTTCTGGGTCGCCGCGGCTTCAATCACACCCTGCCGGTCCGCATGCAAGGACAATCTCGGGGACAGCCATCTATGCATGAGTAGAGTGTCAATAAACTTGGGTGGCCATCTCATTATTACGCTTGGCCTTGCTTATGAATGTTTATATGATGGACAATGTTCGGAGCGTCGAGAACCTTGGGAAGCGATAGTGTTGGGCACCTACGTCAGGTAGGTATTATCTTAAGTTAATGATTATGATTCTAAGCCTTGATAAATCTTTATAATAATAAGCTTTGACAATGTTCCTTAGGTACCCTGGCCCAGTGCCTTAGCCTCAGGTTGGGTACTGACCAGCCTTGTGAATCCTTCGCCCGCTTTCCCGGTTTGGATGCACCAGATTGTGCTAATTCTTTTCAAAGGTAAGGAGTGCGATGGAAGATGCTGGGAGATTAAATCGCCCGCCAGTGACCTTTTCATCCCTTACATCCCCTTCTGGCCTACCAGAGAGGGTTTCGAAGCTCTGCCCAGCCCACGTACTACAAAGATCAGCACACATTGCCTGACATAGGACGGCGGGATGATCATGACTTACAGTCCTGTATGAGCTGTCGTCTTCTCCGACCGCAGGAGCTTCAGCGTGGCGGGAGTATCTGTGTCAAGACCGGCGAGGTTCACGTTGATGCTCGGCTTCTCTCCCTCGCCAAGATAGACCTGGGTGTTGAGCAACACAACACGAGCGAGCTGCTGTTTCTCCCAGATGCCATACGCGGTAAGGGTTATGTTTGACGTCGGGATTTCGGCGACGTAAGAATAGCCAGATTTCCCAATGACCTCATTAACGATTAGCATCGCATAGTAAGAGGGCAGAATGTGTGGTTGGGTGATGTTTAGCCCGTCCTCCGAGTCGTTGGTCGGTTGGATGGCGTTGTAACGAAAGCCCTTGCCCTGGTGAAAGTGCACTCTCTCGACTCCCGATGAAGCTGCAAGAAGCATCCAGTCGGCAGCCCAGAGGGCGCTCTCTACCGTATTGCTCAGCCCTGGCTGACCATGACTGTTCTTCGCATTAGATTTGGCTGAGTCTGGAGCTCCTCAGTGGCTTTCACTTACTTGGCATACGAGTTCGTCTCAGCCTATAGGATGCTGATTTAGTCTGTGTCTTGTCGTCGCATCCATCTGACAACTTACTAGCAGATACTTCAAGCCTGAGGCCCGAACAGCAGATCGCTGACTAGTCCTGGTGGTGAAATTGGCGCGGATACTAATCTTATCCATTAACTCTCCAGGTCGGACGACGAGATGGGGATCAAACACTCCAGAGTATGAGTGCTCTGAAAACTGCGAGATCTTGCACTTCAGTCCAGCATCATCGAGCAAGCCAGCGACAAGCGGGCCGGCTGGAGTCCATTCGGGGGCCACGAAGCTAGTGAAGGCACCAGGCGACAGAGTCGGCTTGCCGGAGCCTCTACAACCAAAGTCAATCTCCTTGCTGATGGCTCTGGCGAACTCTAGCCAAGTGGCGGTGTAGTTGAAGACGTCCCATTCGCGGCCATAGGTGCCCTTAGGGTTGATTCGAGATGTGCCGTAGAAATCAGGCTCATTGCCAATCTCGACGTTGACAAGCTTCACATGCTTTGTGAGACGCGCACGCTCGCCTTGAAACGTCTCAGCCAGCAGACGAGCCTGAGCCACCGTCTCGGTCTTGTTGAGATACTTGAGGTTGATCCCCCACATGAAGGGAGTTCCAGCGGGCAGGTTGCCTGACAGGGCATAAAAGTCACGCCCGATGTAGTTGTGGTCCGCCTCTGGGTTGGGGACTTCCTTAGTGGGCTCCGGGAAGGTCGAGTTCATGATCTCGATCCCCAGGTCGACGGTTGAACGGTCTTCAGAGTTGGCACCCACACGTAGAAATGGCATGTGGCCCGTTCTCTCGCCCAGGTTGCGCAGAAGTTGGTTAAAGTACTCGTTTGGCTTTCCAACTCTCTGGCCGGCCCAGTCGGGCCAGCGGTCCATCTCAAGGCTGAAGCCGGCGAGGTGAGGGGAGAGCTTCTCTGCCCAGGCCGGCTTCTCGCTGGGTAGATGAATTTTCAAGTCGTATGAATTTCCAGCAGCCAAGCCATGGCTGGCAAGAGAAGAAAACAAGAGGGCGTGAGCCACTTGACGATGCATGTTGAGGGTCTAAAGCAGAGGATGATGGTTGTGGTCTGGGGAACGGAGTCAGTCAGTGATGGGCTTTCCCCCAGATTTTATATCTCTGAGGCTCTCTCTTCCAAGTATGAGGAGTTCATCTCCAGACCCCAGATCTGGTGATGCCTCCCCATGGGGTCTGGGGATGCTGGAGCTATGGAGAGAGAGGTCGGTCAACTCTCCGTGAACTACCCTGCCACCAACGGCTAGTTGATTCTGCGCATTGATCTTTTTTTTGTGTCGATCATCTTAGAACACCATATCCCCGGCCACAGAAGACTGACATGTATGAAGCAAGTTGCCGGCTTCGTTCCCGGGTTGATACACGCATGTTCGTCCCTATGTTCCAAGACTCGAACTCAGATAATGGTTCCCCAGCCGCCCCCACGCGCTAGTTTAGACTGTTAGCTAAGCCCGAAAAGGACTGGTTGAGGCTACTTGGAGATACTTTCCGTGATATCCGTATTTCCGCAAGTCCCGTATATTAGTGCCGATGGCATCACCTCGGCGCGAGGCGCGCGCGCGCTTGGGCTTCAAGCTAGAAAAACTAGTAAAGTTTAAGCAGAGTACGGGGGCAAGAGGGCGCATTATTACTTGAAATATTGGACTTGGCTGGGGAGAGCCATGAATGCGGCAGAAGGCTAAGGGGCTGCAGACAGGAAAATTGATGTGTATTTGCGCGTTTGATCATCTTTCAGTGCCTTTTTACATTTCCATACTGGCCTTTAGGTCCATAGGGCTTTGCCATAATGTGGTTGAGTTACTTAAACTACGATATTCGCCGTGGTGACGTCCTGTTTTAGGATCTGTTATTCGAACCATCCGGAGCCATTTTCCGCCCTAGAAGGTATTAATTCAGTACTATGTCTCTTGTCCACTTATATTGATTGCCGATGCCAAAACCCGACAGTGCCAAGACGGAACCCAAGTAAACGGAATGTCACGGACACACCCGAGGGTTGCAGTCCTTTCTGCAAGATTATCCAATCCTTTGACAACCATAATCCCCCATGGGGAAGGAGTTTTATCCCTGAGCATGGCCATGTGAGCTAATCTCCGCATTGTGAATCGGCCAGGTCTCCGAGTTTGGCCTCTTTGGGTGACGTTATGGATGAAGGAGTGATTAGAAATGGCCTTGAACCATCAAGGAGAGCGAAATCAAGGTAGATTTTGGTCGTCGTGATGAATGCTTGGAAGTCAGTGGTCTCTACGCGCGACTTATCTCGATCCGAGAAGCAATGCGTTGAAACTGAGCAGCTAGTGAATGACCTTGAGCATTCGCAAGAATTGAATGACAGCAGCCAAAAAGGCAAACTGGGATGAACCAGTAGAAGCCCCTCTCATTTGGGTGTGCGAGTTTAGGATCTGCTCCTCGTGGAATGGGTGGCCAAAATTCGGTCACCAATCCGAGACAGCACACCATTGTTGTGGCCTACTGGATGCGGACAGACAAATCAGAGTCCATTGCCAGGTCTATACCCCGGCTAGAGCTTCTTCTGGCCAGAGAAACCTGTCGATAATCCGGGCATCACTCCGAATGTACACACCAGAAGCAGGAGCAGGCTAGGCCGTTGGAGGCGAATCAGGTGGGCCAACCTGCTACGTGGAACGCAACTAGAGTGCTCCATTACTAACACAGTCTAAGAAGAAGATGGGTGAGGAACTCCTTTTGACTCTTGATCTGAGTTTTCCCCGCAAAGTCAACTCACTTATATCTGGGGCCCCATCGCCGGCTGCCATAGAAGAGTTCGACTTCTACAACACCAACACCAACTGACTGACTCCATCTGATCAACTGTCGAAGAATTATACGCCATGGGCCTCATTGCACGTTTCCTCCGTGCCATCGTGCGCAACGATGCGATGCGCAACGACCCCGACGAGATCTACTCCTGGAGGGTCATTGCCCTTGTCTGCTCTGCTTGCTTTGGTGGAATGCTCTTTGGCTGGGAAACCGGCGCCATTGGTGGTGTCCTAGCCATGGAAGACACTCAAAAGCGCTTTGGCTACGCTGACGCATCGAATAAACACAAGGCCACGCAGGACCAGAACATTGTCTCGACCTTGCAGGCAGGGTGTTTCCTGGCCTGCTTCCTCACCTCGTGGCTTACAGAGAAGTTTGGTCGCCGATGGTGTCTGATTGCTACGGGAGCGCTCACGACGGTCGGCGTCATCTGTCAGGCTGGCTCAGCCGTCAAGGGAATCATCGCCGTCATGTATGTTGGGCGATTCATCTCTGGCCTCGGAGTTGGAGCGGCGTCGACTCTTGTTCCTCTTTACGTCTCGGAATGTGCCCCTCGGGCTATTCGTGGAGGCTTGATCTGTAAGTCAAAGGATGAATTTTGTCCAGACCCGGTCAGGAGATGCTGATCATCTCGAACAGCCTTCTACCAACTCTTCATCGTTCTAGGCGTCATGCTCGCCTTTTGGTATGTACCGAAGTAATGACGCACATGTGTCCTCATCTGAAACTCTCCAACAGGGCCAACTATGGATGTCTTCTCCATGCCACCGCGCCAGCCATCTACATTGTGCCCCTGTCTCTCCAGGCACTTCCTGCAATGTAGGCGATGAGTTGTCATAGACACCCAAGGAAATGCTGACGTTTGATAGTCTCTTGATTTTTGGAATGTTCTTGTCCCCGGAGAGGTATAACCATAAAGCCTGCATAATCATTTTTGAGTAGTGCTAACAACAGAACAGTCCTAGATGGTGTGCCAAGCAGGACGACTGGGAACGAGCCACGACAATTCTGGTCAACCTACGAAGGTACGACGGGTCTTTGAAAATTTGCCAGTGCGCACGACTTAACTCTTGGACAGACTTCCCGCCGAATCCGACTACGTTCGAACCGAAATTCAAGAGATGGCCGAACAACTGGAAGCAGAGCGAAGGCTCATCGGAGATGCCTCGGCTGTGGCGCTTGTCAAGGAGATGTTTCTTATCCCGGGAAATAGGAAGCGTACTTTCATCACAGTAACGCTGATGATCTGCCAGCAGATGACTGGTGTGAATGCAGTGGTGAGTTATTTCAAGCTGCTGTCGGTCTAGGTGATGAATGATATGCTTATACGAGGTCAGAACTACTACGCCCCACAAATCTTTGGAAACCTCGGTATGACGGGAACAGAGACGTCGCTTTTTGCTACCGGTGTGTATGGAGTCGTCAAGGTGGTCGGCTGCGCCATTTTCTTGGTCTTTGCAGCAGACTCTCTGGGCCGGAGAAGAAGCTTGCTGTGGACGAGTGCTGCTCAGGCTGTCGTGATGTTTATCATTGGAATCTACGGAAGAGTAGAGCCCCCAGTCGCGGACAAGTCAGTAAGTCTTTTTCTTTTTCCCCAAGAGGTAACTTTCGCACCTGTAGCGTGTCGCTAACTTAATGGTTCAGATTTCGCCGTTTGGATATGTCGCGATTACTTGCATCTATCTCTGGGCGGCGTAAGTACCCGCAGAACACCACCAAGATGAGACGGCTTGAGCTCACAAATATTAGTTTCTACCAATTTGGCTGGGGCCCCTGCTGCTGGATTCTTGTGAGCGAGATTCCCACCGCGCGGCTTCGTTCCATGAACGTGGCACTCGGCGCAGCCACTCAGTGGCTCTTTAACTTTATCATCGCACGAAGTAAGTGTGGGATGTTGGTTTTGTTGAATTTGAGCATGACTTTGCTGACTACTTACCTACCAGCTGTTCTTACAATGCAGCAAACAATGGGCGAAGCCGGTTATGTATGTGCTACTCCCGATCAAGTCCAAGTCCAAGTTTACCAGACTAACCGCAGACTCAGGGAATGTTCTTCATGTTTGGATCCTTTTGTGTCCTCATGGGCACCTTCGTTTGGTTCTTTGTCCCCGAAACCAAGGGGCTCAGCTTGGAGAAGATGGACGAACTGTTCGGGGTGGCTGCCTTTGCCAATGAAAAGGAGGCTGATACAGAGAAGGAAGCAGCTCAGCCCAGGAGCAGCCATGACTTGTGAAGGGATTTGGAGGTCTGATGCAGCTGGGTTGGAATAGGACTGGTAGCATTTCTCCTGGCTGGCCTCTTGCCCTCGGGTTATCAAATACGAGCAGTAATGGTTAGCCTCTTAGCTGACACGTCGACCTCCTCTGCCTATTATTCAAGTTGCTAAAGCATGTCCGTCATCTAAGAAAGCAGTTATAAACCTTGTACAATGGCTCTGAGGGTGGTCACGTGCACTTGGTCGTCGGCCGAAAGACTACTGGAAGATTTGCGGCACGTCGGGTAGACTAGGCCCAATTAGGACAGCCACGACGTAGCCCAGAAAGGAAAGGGGGAATAGCCTCAGGATGAACAAGATAAGCAATTTACACACCGGTTGAAGGATAGGTCAAGGTACTTTACAACAATACATGCATAGTAACCCAAGACTGAAACGCACTATTAGGTAGTGTCCACCTCTTTCCCTTTTCTTGCTCCTTAAGCAATACATCCTCAACCTATATACTCGAAGAATCTTTGTCGAAACTCGTCGTCGCCGATGCTATTATCACCCTTGTAGGGGTTCTTTAAAAACCGGGCGCAGCAAAGGATTACGTCGGTATACTTATCGCCGATAAGGGACTCGCTAGCATGGTCTTGAATGAAGAGTTGGCGTGCATACGCAATGGTGGATACGCAGCTGGTCACTCGTTTTCGAGCCAAGACGGAGAAGGATCAAGCCCAAATCGAGGAGGACATTTTGTCGTCCGAGTAAATTCTGGCCGGCGGAATCGACCTTCTTCGCCAGATGTCTGGGCTTCTCAAGATTCACCTCTAGAAAGGGAACGTACTCCTTATTCGAGCTCTCATAAAGAACAAAGCTATCCTCGAGGACAAGGTCAAAATTGCGAATGTCGCACCGTAAAACTGCCTCCGCAACGAGACGCGAGAGTCGCAGGATCCAGAGCATATCAAGATTTTCATGGATACGTTTGCGTAAGATTTCGCTAAGCCTTTTCCTTCCCCCGCGGTATATTGACCGCTTCCATTACGAGAGATAGAAGATGCGGTGGTTCCAGCGGCTGCTGTCAACCATTATCATGATGGCGTGGCGGGTTCTTTCGTGCTGCACCAGGTATTCAGGACATTCTTCAATACCACTAGGCTCACTGATGTCCTCACGAAAGCCTGGACCCGAAATGCGTCGATTAGATTGACCTGGGCGACTTTTTTGAGCTTTCTATGCCGGCTTCAAGGGCAATGAGGACGCCCGACGTTTCCTGGGGTTAGACGCTGGAATATCCAAACCCTTCAGGACTGCACATGAGGAATCTAAGCCCGTAGACAACTCAGAGTCGTGGCTCGCGGCACGGGTGGATTGCTGAGATACGCGGTGAGGTGACGGTGGCACTGCTCGGAACAGGCCCGGAGGAGTGACTGCTTGAGTCGAGACGACGCCTGAGCCTCGGTGTAGGTGTTTTCGGTGTCATGGCTCGTGGTCTTGATCTGGGATAGGTGTTTTCTCCAGGTGGTTGGAGGAGACCTTGACAGGACTTTGTCTATTGCAGAATTCAAGGGGAGGCTCTTCGGAGGGGTGATGGGAAATCAATGGTCACGACGGGCCGCTGACGGTCCCACGAACTTTTCAGCGGTTTCCACTGTGATGGTTGGGGCGGATGTAGGAGACATAGTAGCGGGTGACTCGCCTAGCGATAGAGCCGCGTCAACAGCGACTTCACGAACGGAAGTGGTGTCGGGAGAAGTGTGAGATGCACTTCTGCTGCTGCAGAAGTTTAACTAGGCCACTGTGTTAACATCGGGTCATGATGTTATATTGTGTTTGAGATCTGTTCTTTATTATAGTTGCAGCCCGGCCCTTGATGGGTTAACTGAGCCTGAAGACCGTGGGATGCACGACGAGAAAGCGGTGCGCCGTCAGCGCCGATGATGTGGTTGCTAGAAATTTTCGGGTATTGGCCAAGCTGAATGAGGACCTTGCAAACTTCAAAACGCATGTCAGCTTTGCTCTCATTTTCCCACACGGTCGAATCTGGGTCCGGCAGCTCTAGCTGCCACATGCGAGTTGATCGAACCAGTCGCCAACATGGCTGCATCCGATACCGTGTTGTGGAGACTCTCGTTGCTCTTCGTAAGAGGATGTGTGGTGTTTTTGTCACCGGAACTGGAGCGACAGCTATCGGCCAGCCCCAAGCGCTGGAGCTAAGCCTATATATATGTAGACACACGGGAGCATAAGGACGGTTTCGCAACGGACCCTCAGGCATACCTGGCTCATCGGAAGGAGATGGAGACAAAGATCAAGACCAGCTTCCGTAACAACAATGCGAATCATCCCCACCAGAAACTAGGTCGCGAGGCAAGTTCCCGTCAGGCTTCAAAGGCCGGGTTGCCTGATGGCACGCCGCATTAACATATTGCCTGTCCAGTTTGTCACTGGATGAAGAAGTTTCTGAAAAAATGACCAGCGACTGGTCCAATGGCTTATTCCAACGTTCCCAATGGGTTGTCGTTGGCTCGGTCCAGCTGAGGGCTTTCTAGGGGCCTTCCTGGAAGACAACATAGGTTTGGCCGGGGGTGAAATCGAGACCTTCACCAAGGACGGCCTGTGGACCACCGACGGAACTGAGTACAAGGCCGCTGTCATTATCTGCGCCACTGGATTTGATGTGAGCTTCAAACCAGTTTTCCCTACTGTTAGTCGGAAAAATATCTCGCTTAGCGAGGCTTGGAAGGATGGGCTGATAATAAAAGCCTCTTAAAGGAAAGTTTGATTGGAAAAGTAATTGCCTTGTAGTTGATGCTTCGAAACATTGAAATTACGGCCTTGAACTCGATAATATAACCCGTCTACACGACCCGCAAATCAAAGCCTTCGAGCTTGTTCTCCTCTCTTCCCATGTATTCCTCCACCATCCGTTGGTAGTCAACAATACCTGTGCCCCATCCAGCCTTCTTAGCCTTGAGGTTGGCTTCCTCCTCTGTCTTCGGTGGCTTAAAAGAGTCCCCTTCCGCAGTAAAGTAGGACGGCGTGCAAATGCTCAGGGCAGAATACCACAGGGCCCTCTTCTTGACCTCATCGACGTATTGGTCCTCCCCTTTTTTTGATGCTTCAATAACGAGCCTGTCTGGATCGACCGCCTGACGAGACGCTTCAGCAATGATATGCGCGGTCAGTCGGGCGACGACATCGTAGAGGGACGTCAAGTTGTAAGAACCTGCGGTGCCCGCAGTCAGCGTCGCAAACATATTAGGGTACTGATGCGTCGCGATCCCAAATAGTTCGCCAAAGTCGCTCCCGACCCATTTATCAGCGATCGGTCTTCCGTCTCGCCCGATAATGTCCGAATCCAGACGATCAGATGGATTTTGGTTTCCACCAGAGATGAAACCCGTTGACAGGACGAGAACATCGATTTCAATCTCCTGCCCGCCGCAGAGGATACCCCGCTCAGTATAACCCTCTAACCCTTTACCGTCCGTGTCAAGGAGGGTGACGTTTGAACGGTTGAAGGTAGCCAGGTAGCTGTCGTTGAAAGTCGGCCTCTTGCACCACCCGGGATACCAAGGCTTGAGCTTCTCAGCGATGTTGGGGTCTTTGACTTCTTGTTCGATACGAGCCCGAACTTTGTCGGCTCGTTTTTCGTCAACCTCAAACAGCGAGTCGATATGCTCTTTGACGCCTTCTGGAGCCACTATTCTTGGGCCACCTATCAACCCAGCAACTCCGGGGGTATCTGTCCAGCCATCGTTCACCAAGTCGACTGGGACCGGGTCGTTGGTGACGAAATGATTGAAGTTAATCCTTCGCCTCCTCTGCCAACCCGGCCCATCTGCCACCTGTGCCCATGTCTCAGAATTGGTCTCACGCTGTAGACGTTCTCCGCAGTACGATGGCGTTCTCTGGACCACATAGAGGTGCTTGGCCCATTTGGCTAGTTCGGGAACCACTTGGACAGCGGTTGCACCAGTGCCGATGATTGCTACCCGCTTGTCGCGAAGATTGACCATCTCAGGGCTTGCTTCGCTGCCGCCAGTGTACTCGTAGTCCCATCGAGAAGTATGGAACACATGGTTGCGGTTCCGGAACTGGTCAAAACCGGGGGAGCCCGGGATCTTGGGGATGGAGAGGACGCCGCCTGCGGGGAAGACAAATTGGGCCTGCACCGACAGGTGCACCGGGCCCTGCCCAGGACCAAGATGACGTTCCATTTTTAAGACCCAGCGGCCTTTCTCGACATTCCAAACTTGGCTGCTGACCTTCGTGCAGAACAGGCCGCGGATGTTCCATTTTGCAGCAATCCTTTCAGACTGGCCCCTAATTTCGGGACCGAAGGAGTACTTGTGCTTCGGAACGTAGCCAGTCTCTTCCAGGAGCGGTAGGTAAACATAGCCTTCGATGTCACACATCAAGCCGGGATAGCGATTCCAATACCATGTTCCTCCAAATCCACCGGCGACATCCACAATACATATGTCATCGGATTTGAAGCCAGCATCAATTAAGCGGGCAGCAAACAGCAGTCCACCATGGCCTCCGCCGATGATCAAGAACTTGACATCGTCACCGTCCTGAACCGGAGGTTCCTGTATTTTCAGAGCTTCGTAGTCGACCCATGGATCCGTTGCGAGATCCTGAACTTCGGGGGCGCGGAGCGTGATGTATTGACTCTGGCCATCGGGCCGGATCCGCTTCTCTCGCTCTTGAGCATATTTTTGGGCCAGGGCAGTTGCCATTCTTGGTTGATTCAGGAAGTTTGTATAAATATGTTAAAAAGGTAGACTTGTGTGTTATGCAACAATGAATGTTTGGTAGTGTCTCTGGTCTCCATTCGTTGTTGACGTCTTTTTATTATATATTGACATTCTCGGTCTTCACAACTTTCCGGGTTCCCGAAGAATCCGAACAGTTATCGTGGAGTTGCATAAACAAAACTCGGGAGGTTTCGAAAGCGCTTTTTCATGCATACAAGGAGAGGGTGTACGTTGGGGGAACATCTCGTCAGTAGATGTCGACCAGCCGCTCCAACCAATTACCAAGGAGAAAACATCCCACCTCGAGACTTGCGATCAGCACGGTTTCCGTTACTTCCGTTGTATTACGCATAACCGCACTCAAAGTCTATTGCAAATACCGACCGGGATTACGGGGTCGATAAAACACCGAGGACGGTGTGGTTGTCGATCGCGAGCGGAACGGCAAAAATCAACTTGTGGATCTTGGCAGGCATGAGTCCCATGCCCAATAAGTCTTGTAAGATTAACTATTAGAAGATTGCTCTTCCTCATATGAAGACAATCTTTGCTGGCATGCTTGGGTAGATTTACGCCGATTTGACTACCTAAGACAAAGGTTAGCTCGGGGTATGACATGCCTTCATAACCAAAACGCTATTGGCAACGTCTTCAACGACCAACTTGATTCCATCTAAGAACATGGTTCTTTAACTTGGACTCCATCACACAGCGAATGTAAGAGACGCCGACCGTGATTACCGAGGCTAGAAAGAACCCGAATGAGGCGAGGCCCTGCCCGAGGTAGAGGTCGAACAAGAGGAATTAGGTTAGAATGGATGTAGAATAGTGGCTAAGTCGGCGTGTCTGACCTGTCTAGAATCTGAGGGGGGCAGACATGCCATATGGACACACAATAGGGTGGAACAATCAGCGGTGCTATTGAAAGCGAACACGGGCGTGTTTGGTTGATATATTATGACTCAGTAACTTGACAATGATGCTCTTACTTAGAGCATATATACGAATGAAAAGGTGATGATAACATTCCATGGAGAATGTCGGCTTCGGTCTCTGGCTCAAGCAGAGCGCACAGTACGGGACTTAGATTGCCACCCCCAAGTGGGCACGTTGCGCTTGCCCATAATACCGACACTCTCGGCATAGTCACCAGTACCGTTAGAAGGATCGGCGTCCTTGGCCTCACAGATCGGTCCAGCATTATACTTGCCCAGAGCGCCGTTGATAGGAGCAAATGACATCTTCTTAGAAGTAGTGGCAATCATTTCCTGCGCAGCCTCCTTAGTCCAGCCATTAATGAAGTCGCCGTGCGAGCACCAAGCTGGACCGCAAGAGAGCTTAAAGGGAGCGCCGCCGCTCCAGCCATTAGGCAAAACAGAACGTAGGTTATAGCGGATGCTAAAGCGCAACTGCGGCATTCTCTTCATGCCCTCAGGGCATGAGTTGTTGGTGCCGTAGAGATTCGTGTAGGCGGTCTCCAGGGTTTCGAGATTAACACACTGAGGGAAGTAGAGAAGTTGGTGTAGGTGAGTCCCGCAGGTCTCGCTAGGGAAACCATTGGCATCAAGGGCACCGCCGCCACCGTTTTCACAAGACCACTGTGACTTAGCGGCAGCGGGCATATCGGCCTGAGTCTTCGCAGTCGCATCTCCAGCAACCATTTTTAGGTCTTGCGGCATAGCAACCTCGGCCTCAGGCTCTCCGAGGTTATAGTAGGCGCTAAAGCGAACGATAGGAATGGGCTGGTAGTCTTGTCCGTCGGTGGTATAGAGAGGTGTGGGAATCCAGTAAACGGATAGATCATTTGGGTTTTGGGCATTAGTGCAGCCCTGTTGAAGTTCGGCACTGGTCTTAGTGTCGATAGTGACGGCATCGGAGCCAAAGAATGAATGTAAATGAGATTTTCCATGCTGCCCGGGGAAAACGATAGGATCGATATTCTTGAGCATGAAGGGTGAAGCAAAATTGACCTGAGTGTAGGCTTGGACGGCACTGACTAGCATCAAGCCAGCGATGAAAAGAAAGTAAGACGACATGGTGCGTATGGAAACAAAGGATATGTTGATAAAGAGAGTACAGAAGTAGGTGAATGAAGGGCGAAAATCAACGCCAAGAAGAGAATGCTCGATATGATACAGAAAAGATTCTCCTCCGGCTCAGTCAACAGAGTCTTATATAAAAAAGATTCCTCCTCCATGCTATCGGAACCTTCCCGCTGTCTTTCCATACGCACAGGGGTCCTAGCTCCTTGTGAGTCCTCTGTCGATACAATTGTTCGCTTCCGCATGGTAAGCGAGAGCAGGGCAGCAGGGCAGCACAGTCAGTGACAGACTGACGCCCATTGGCTTGTAATTGCTAGCAACGGGGGTTGTCGTACACGTTTACAGTTCTGAAATGAGAGGCGCTGGCCAATGGAATATTAAGACAAAGTTCGGCCATCAGTTCGTGTGTGTGGCAGGCAAGGGTCTCAAACCCCTTGCAAAATTGCCTGAACCTGAGACTCAGTTCCACTTTCACGAGTCCCACATCCCATACACACTCATGTACAGCCAGACCCCCAAGCATCAGAAGATTGAACATCGTATCTCTAACATGAAAATGTTATTAATATCCTTTCAAAGGTTAGCAGTCGACTGTAGGCCGTAATCACATTAGTTTGCTTCAAGCCATGATATAGCCTTCGACTAAGTTGATAATCTGGAAGCAAAGGAGTAGAATGCCATGACATTTACTAAAATTACAAATGATATGGCTCTAATGTCTCTACTTTTCATCACAGTAAGATGGATGGACGTCGAAGGTGCCCCCAAACTGCGAATGTCTTACACATCCTCATTTGAGGGAGCTATGTTAACTTAGGGGTCCCTGAACCCAGCTCGGAATGGATAAATCTGCAACTGTATCGACATCAGCACAGTTCTTGGACTTTTCTCAAGAGACTCACCTTATCCATATCCCACACGCCAGAGGTTGCATAGACATCGTTGCTGAATTGCTCGCGGGCCTCATCAACAGAGCCGGCCACAACAACAAAAGCGCTACCATAGAAGTCAAGGTTCTCGGGCTGATCATCTTCGGGGACACTAGTAAGCAAGCCACCTGCGGCAATTAGATGATATCAGTTCCGAATCCAGCCCCTCGGGGATATTTCATACCGCCTGTTTTCCAGATTCCATTCTCTCGGAATATAGCAGCCCCGTCGAAATGGGTCCTGCGAGATGATTAGAATATCCGAACCACAAATCATCGCCGATACAGAGAGACGATACCTGCGGACTTCAAGACGTCGATCATGCATACCGGGCTTGTCTGGAAGAATGACGAGAAACTCGTATTTGCCCTCGGGAACGGGAACAGATGGAACCATGATGCCAATCTTCCGCAACTGACGATACAACTTTCAAAGGATGGTACTTTGGCATAACTAAGACGGGAAATCATCGGGGGAACGCTTTCATATCAAGGTTAGAGGTTATGGACGTGCTGGAGTGCAGAAATGCTCACCCAGGTTTGATGAGGGGATCCGCCAATGCCGCTCCCGCTTCTACTTTTGTTTCAAAAACATGCTCGAAAATGATTGGCAAGAGATACCAAGGCATTTCGAGACACATTTCTCCACTTCTCTTGTCAATCTCACCTTTCGTTCTCTTGTCAATTTCACCTTTCGTCCTTGGAATGTCACACTTTGTACATGGGCTTGCGTCATCTTCTTAGCAAGCCACTGGTCATCAGTTCAGTAGGTTGAATGCGTTAATTTTCTCCTTGCTAATTTCGCCTTGTCTTAGCCCATTGAAGCTGATGTTATCATGCGTTAGAGTGAAGCCCCTGTCTTCATGTTCTGAGTATTGATGAATCGGAGCGATGTCGTAACTCCTCCACACCTTAATGGGGGCTAAACGGATACTGTACTTGGCGTTCGACGGCTGTCTTTTCTCTTGGTGCGTGTGGAATTTAACAAGGATACCCGCCTCGTATGCACGCCAAAAGCTCCTAGTGTCTTGAGAGGAAGGTGCGCATTTGTGCGGGCGCAGGACACGGATGCCTACTCCTTCATCCTGATGGTAGTACACCACTCGACTCTGCGACAGACTAGCCTGAGGGGCTAAACATGTCATGAAGGTTAGATTCGGCCAGAGCGGAAAAGTTAATCATGGTGATGCTGCGGGAGGATTTGCTCACCATTTTTGAGAATCCGACCTGCTCCGGCCCCCTCTAAACTTAAGCCAAAGACACTCAGAGCTGAGCCCTCCCACTCCATGTTCATAACAAGGCTGTGTTCAGCATGTTTGAATGCGCATTACACACCGTTTACCTTCGTTCCTCACCCTCCGACACTCTTTCCTCTGCTCTCGCTGTTCTGCAAGATGTCTTCAAGAAAAGCCCCTTACGGTAATTAGCAACCATTGCTTCCCTCCTGATTCGAGCTCTTGGACCACTCATATTCTCAATCTCGAATATTATTTGCCAGACCAATGCTGACATGAAATCAGGTGGCCATTGTCGAAATCCGAGATGAACTTCCGTCTGCACACATGTAGATGATAGCGCGCGAGTTTAACTTCTCTGAAACCGTCTTTCTGCACCGAAAAAATGATGGCGCGGTGGCCATTAACATTTTTACGCCCGTGAACGAGATGGGTTTCACCGGACATCCAGTCATCGGCACCGGTCATGCCGTATTTCAACAACTTCTCCCCTGCCTCGTTACGGATGGTGTGGCATCTTCTGAGGTCTCACTATTGACAAAGGCAGGGCCAGTTCTTGTGTGTCATGATTCAACACGAGAAATTGTAGCGGCAGAGGTCCCGCATAATGTTTATATCCATTCACAGCCCACTAGCAAGCATAACATTCTCGAGACACAGCCAGGCTTGAGGGCTCACACATCCTTGCTGGAGCAGAGCTATCCATGTTTATCTATTGTACAGGGCGTCACATACACCCTAGTGGATTTCACAGATCACCCTGAGTTGTTCGCAGCCATTGTCACGGGTCCTAGTCAGATTGCAGAACTCGACGATGGTTGGGCCCCCTCCTTTACTGGGGTAATGTACTACCGGGAGATGTCGGATATTTACGTTGAGGCCGACAAGAAGGTGCAGGAACTCAGAGTTCGCATGATTGCGATCAACCTCGAGGACCCTGCCTGTGGAAGCGGGTCGTGTGCTTTGGGTGCTTATCTTGCACTTCGGCAAGGAGGTAGAGATGGCATGTATAGATTCCTATTCGGTCAGGGTCGGGAAATTGGACGCGACAGCGTTATCATTGTTGACATTGTCTTGGACGAGGCTGGGAAAAGGGTATCGACAATTTCACTTTCAGGTTCCGCAGCACCAGTAACTAAGGGTACTTTGTTTTTACCGGAGTAGAAAAGATCCGAGCCTTGCCTAGTTTGGTTTGTAGATATATTGAATATCTCAAAGCGGTCTCAACCACCAGGAGGTGTCGGGCACATGCGAACTCCATATCCAGACCAAGATCACATAGATCATCACATCACCCAAGTCGTGGGACCCGTACAGTAATAGAGATATAGGTTGCTTCGACACGTAATCAACAGGGCTCTCTGGTGGTAACATTACGTGGACTAACCATTGAAAAGTTTCTGACACGCACAAAAGCCACAATGTTCATCATGTTGCTTGGCCCTTGTCGTCAACGTGAAGGCGTGCCAAGGGTTGACCTTGATTTTCTTCCGGTCGGAAAGCGGACGAATGGACAAAGGATTAGTGATCGAGGGCATAATGCATTCCCCGAACCCGAGAGCTACCCTAGCAAAGTATCTGGAGCCAGGCCGGCCGTTTCCCGCGTGAATGAGTACAAAAAGGGATGGTTCACGCCGGCTATTCCACACTTCTTAACTGGTTATTCATATCGCTCGTCACCCGCTTAGTTCCTTCCAAGATGGCTTCAAACCAACGCATCCTCATTACTGGCGCAAACCGTGGTATTGGCAGAGGCTTAGTAACCAAGTTTCTTGAAATACCTTCGACAACGGTGGTTGCTGCTGTCCGAAACCCTGATGTGGTCACGTCCAAGTCCCTGATCAACCTACCTCGAGGCACAGATTCCAATTTGATCATTGTCAAGATCGATTCAGCCATCGAGTCTGATGCTGAGCAAGCAATTCAAGCCATCCAGACAGACCACGACGTTCACACCCTGGATATTGTCATAGCCAATGCTGGGCTTTCTCGCGATGGTACTTCTGTGACCAGGACCTTCCCTAAGTCAGCCCGAGATCATTTCGACATCAACGCCATTGCTCCTATCGTCCTCCTCCAGGCGACTATGCCGTTGCTGAAAAACAGCAAAACCCCAAAATTCATCGCCATTTCCTCGTTACTAGCCACAATCACTGGCATGGAGATGCTCCAGCCACTGCCGCCTATGCTTAGCCCCTACGGAGCTAGCAAAGCAGCGCTCAATTGGTTCTTGCGGAGGGTTCACTTTGAAGAGGATTGGCTCATCACTTTTGTCTTCCATCCTGGACTGGTCCTTACGGATATGGCTCATGAGACTTTTCAGAAAGCGGGGATCAATCCTCAAGAACACCATGCCATCACAGTCGAAGAGAGTGCGGCTGGAATCACTAAGAATGTCTTGAGCGCGACTCGGGAAGTAAGCGGGACATTCATCGGCCACGATGGGAAGGTTATTCCTTGGTAGTTCATATTGACTAGATCAGAGTAATGTAAGCCGTTGAAGACTAGTCAACCCTACTACTCGAGAACTCGAGGATGATCGATCATCGCCTTATTAGACAGAATTAGGGATGATGGTAGAGTCTCGAGCTTGAATATTGAGACGGAATGCAAAACGCTCTAACCTGCGCTTTTTCAGTAATTCACTACTGAACCGGAACGGCAATTCGCCTAACAGTTCGCCAGGAGCTTTCTAGACTCTTGGAGCCGCGAGCTCTCCAGTGCTGGGCCAACCCCTGAGTCCACGTACAGCAATGTCGCTGCGTCACCTCCCGCGGCTGATCTTAGACTGTCCCCGAAGACTAACTGACTTTCATGGCAATGAAGTCGATGTTGATAGTATTATTAGCGATGAGATAGAAATTTCAACAGGGCGCAAGCCCGTCGACATGCGCCCCCTGCGACAGACCTCAGAAACTCCTTAACTGAGACCCTGGTGTGCGTTCTTCTAAGCCTGGAGCCCAAGAGTTCCATTATTAATCGACCTAGGTGCTGCTGCCGCCCCCCTATCTCGCCTCCTTTTGGAGGGGTGTCAGGTATTGTGCCGCTGTGATCGGCCGCCTCTAAGCGTGCCGCACGCATAATCGTCATGGAGAATGTCAATACGAGGATGAGAGAACTGAGCATTGGCAAGGTTCTCAATCCACGGTATCTGAATGTGATCAAGTGGGTTGCCCCGGCCATTTTTCATCTACACTTAGGTGATCCAATAAATATCCGCCAGTCGGCTATTACATCCAGAACAAATACGATTATCATTAAGATTATCAATAAAATCCATATAATCGGTCACCCGTCGTCACGAAGAAACTTTCCTAGCATGTCTTTGGTTGCCGGGTGGTCTGATTTCATTGACTAGATATTATTGGCTAAGAATACC
>JALLKD010000992.1:0-11457 GCA_023509735.1 Fusarium liriodendri
CAGCTGAGCTTGAAAGTGGGTGTCGTCCCCGGGAGGAGGCTTTTCGGTTCGGAGGGAGGGCGGGGCATCGGTCGACCCGACCGGGATGCCGAAGACGGTCCGTAATCCGGAGGAGGTTAGAGGAAGGCGACGGTGACGTCGACGTTTGGGGTCTCGTTCCTTTGTTTTACCATGGAAGAACCGTAGAATAGAAGATACCGATCCGGTTCGGCGATTTCGGTGTTACTGTCAGCTATGGGTAGGATATGGCGGGGCTTGATGGAGGGGATTGGATGAACCCCGCCTTGAAGAAACACGTTGTATCATGGTTTGTTTAGGGTTGGAGGTAGAAATAGATAGTTAGAAGTCTCAAACATCAAAGGAAAAGCTGTGATAGCTACGAGAAGCTTGTAAACAATCTCATTGTACGGATAAACTGAGCAATATGGCACCTATCGGCGTAGCCATGATTGGCGGCGGCCTGTTTGCCAAGCAGGAACACATGGTGCGAGACCTCAGTAAAGAGAAGAATCGAGAATATACTAAACGTCTTTAGCCGGCCCTCATGAAGTGCGACAACTTTGCCCTCAAGGCCATCTACTCCCGCTCTCTCAAGTCGGCCCAAGAAACGGCAGCTCTCAACACCCGGGACTCAACGCCGGACCTCTACTCGGCCGACGCCGGGCCGGGCAAGTCTTACGATGACCTCCTCGCCCGCGAAGACATCGCCGCCGTCATCCTGGCCCTCCCGATCATGAGTCAACCCGCCCACATCGAGGCGGCACTCACAGCCGGCAAGCACGTCCTCGCCGAGAAGCCTCTCGCACCGACAGTCGAGGCCGGGAAGAAGCTTCTCGAGTTCTACCGTCGCACCGCAGAGGCCAACGGCGCGACGTTTGCCATTGCCGAAAACTTTCGCTTCAAGCCCTCGTTCGAGTACGCGGCCGTCGAGGCGGCAAAGCTGGGTAGCGTCCAGCAGTTCAATGTGAGGGTGCTGGGCTACATGGGCGCCGACACGCAGTGGTACGGCACCGCGTGGCGGGCAAAGCCAGAGTACCAGGGCGGGTTCCTGCTCGACGGCGGCGTGCACTTTGCGGCGGCCACGAGGATGCTGCTCACCACGCGCGCCGCGGACGTAAGGGCACAGACGGCGCTGACCCAGCCTCATCTGCCGCCCATCGACACGGTCAACGCCGTCGTGCGGCTCGAGTCCGGAGTTAGCGGTGTCTACCAGCAGTCGGCCGGCTCGAGGTTGAGCGCATTTGACTTTGACTTTTCCTACGAAAAGGGCACGGTGAGTGTGTCTGGGGATAAGGTGACGGTTACGCCCCTGGAGGGTGAGGCCATCGTCAAGGAGTTTGAGAGGACCAGTGGTGTAAGCGAGGAGGTTGAGGCGTGGGGAAAGGCGTTGGTGGCAGGGAAGCCGGATGAGAGGCAGAGTGTGGAGAAGGCATTGGGAGATTTGGAGTTTTTGGAGCAAATGTTTGAGAGTGGCTCTAATGGGGGCGAAACTAAGAAGTATGAGCTCCAGTGAGAGTCTTCTAAAAGTTCACAATGGCTGGACGGTGTATGCTTGTTGGTAGGCCTCAACTCAAGACCCGTCATCCTGGTTCATCGTTCCTCTAGTAAAGGACATCTCACTCATAGCTTCGACTTGGCCACATTAGCTTCCTCATCCACAACAAGCAGCTTCTCTAGCTCCCGCCGCAGCGTGTCTGCCATGCCCGCCTTGAGCGGCCTGCCCGACTCACGATCGACATAGACCTGGACAAACTCTCCGACCGCCTTGACCTCGTCGACGCCCTTCTCAAAGAGGGCCATCTCGTACGTGACGCTCGACCGCCCGAGCTTGTTGACGCGCAGAGTCAGCTCCGCAACGGCAGGGTACGCGATGGATGCAAAGTAGTCCGTGTGGGTGTGCACGCACAGGCCAAACTCCTTTGCCGTTGGAGGATGAAGCTTGCAGTTCTCGATGAGATAGGCGTTGAGAACTGAGTCAAACCTGGTTTCCTTAGCAGCTCTTCCTCCGCCTGCCTTTCTGGAAGGGCCACGAGACCAGGCCAAGGATCGTCACTTACAGAAAGTTGTAGACGGAATTGTTCATGTGGTCATACATATCATTGTCGTTCCTATTGGCAAAGGGAGTCAGTCTATTGAAACTCGTCTCCCAGACCCTTCATTCCTCTTGGGCTTTTTTTCACGATGCTACTCTGGCAACATTCCGGAGATGCCAACCGCTAGGTCAAGATCATGATTGTTCCATGCATGCAGGGAAAAGGGCAAAGATGCTCTAGAGCAGGAGGCGTAAACTCACCATCGCGTGCGGTACTCAAGCATGAAGCGGTAGTCCTCTCTCCTGCGGGCCTTGAGCTGCGCCGGCGATGCTGCTGTTGGAGCCATTCCTGTAGAGGATGTGACCGATGACCTTGAAAAGCTGGCAAGTCCCGTTCTAGGCCCGTCGGATCTGACAATGTCCGATGATAATCTCTGTCGACCAAACGTCCGGTGGTGCCGTCTTGGCTCTTAGCCAGAGAGGCGTGAAGTTAATCGACAATACAAAGTAAAACAAACACCAAAGGACAGAGATGCCAAGGACGACACAAGGGATCTAGATGTTTATCATCTGAGATTGAGAATTGTGATAGATGATCAATTTGAAAGGAGCGAGGGGGTAACCGAGCAGAGATGCCTGCCAAAGATGAGAGCACTCAAAGACACAAGAGACGAATGCGCGTACAGCAGCGAAACAGAAACTTGGAAAGGATGAGGTTGGTCATGAGCGGGAATTCCGAGGTTCTGGACATGTGCCCCGAAAGGGGAAAGCCGAGGCTCATGGATTGAAGCTTCTTGAAAGCTTGGATGAGATGCGGATTTACAGCGGGTTAGCGGCAGGCATTTCCTCCATCCTCCACCCACTGATCCTCCCTTATAGAGCCTCGGGGGGCTAGGCCGGGAGGGAGCCTTCGCCTGGGGAGGCGGGCTGCTGGGAGCGCCCGATCCAGCGGTAGGGCGCTGCAAGGCCAGCGCTACAGCACGCCATCAGTGGACTCGGCGGGGGATCTTCCAGCGGGGGCAAGGCCTAAAACACATCTGCCGGGCGAGCGACGGCGTTAGGCCTCAGCGTCTGGCTTGTTTCAGAGAGCGGCATGGCTCCTCTGGCAGAGGAAAAAAACTGTCATCCAATCTTTTTCTCTGGCAGATCCAAAATACGTACCCGTGACCGCCCGGATCTACCGGGGGTTTATTCCCGAAAAGGGTTCTGCCATACCTCACCGCCTACTTTTCTTAACCCACAAACTGTGATATCTGATTATCACCAACAATTTGCGCCCAGGCCCAGGACGAGACCGACATCCGCAGGGCAGAGTTGTTGGGCCCACGAATTTTCACATTCAGGGCAGATCTGTCTTTATTGTTTCTTACATTTTGACTTTGGCGCAGCACTCCCTTTGCGCCTTGAGCCCGCATATCTCCCGTCGTTGCCTGCCGCAGAGCGCAAGCGTCCCTCGTTTCGTCCCCCGCTGTGGAATGAAGGCTGCTGTTGTCCGCCTCGGCCCGTTGTCCTCTACTCTACGCCGATTAAGGCCTCTTACCAGAGACTCGTCTCTTGCTCGACGCGGCACGCGCCCCATCGCAATGGTGTCGTCCTCCCCCAAGCCCTCGTCGCCCTTGGACGAGCTGGATGTCGCAGCTGTCGTGCAGGGCTTTGATGCCCAGGGCGAGCAGGGTCTGAACCAGAGTCTCAGACCGACCCCGGCTCCGAACCACCCAGACTCCGAAAAGTCCCAGTCCCAGACAACCACCAACGGAACCACCAACGGCAGCGCTCAGCACACCAGACGGCCCAAGCAAAAGAAGCCGCAAAAGGTCCCGCCTCCCGTCTCAGACCCCGACCAACCCCTCATCACTCCCGTCGGAGACCCGTGGCCCCGACCATACCATTTCGAAGGTGATGGTCTGCGCCGCGTTGCCCCATACCACTTCACCTACAACACCCATTGTAAGGAGCGATGGCGTAACCGACCCCTCCTTGAGATCTACGAGGCCGAGTTCCGGGACCGACCCATCCAGTACTACTACGATTCCATGGTTCGCGGCACCATCTTTGTCAACGGTCGTCGTGTTGGCCCTGACTATATTCTCCGCAACGGAGATCTCATCTCTCATACACTCCACCGTCATGAGCCACCCGTTACAGAGGATCCTCTCCAGGTTATCCACGAGGACGAGGACATGATTGTCATCAATAAGCCGGCCGGCGTGCCTGTTCACCCAGCTGGCCGGTACAACTACAACTCAGTCATTGAGATTATGAAGTCTGAACGCGGACAGGGGTTTCTGCCCTATCTCTGCAACCGCCTGGACCGTCTCACAAGTGGCATCATGTTTATCGCAAAGAATCCTCCCGCCGCTGAGGCGCTCGGAATCAAGATCAAGCAGCGAACTGTGAGAAAGGAGTACATTGCACGTGTTATGGGCAAGTTTCCAGACGGCGAAGTTGTCTGTGACCAGCCCATTCTGCAGATCTCACCAAAATTGGGTCTTAACCGGGTTCGCGCAAATGGAAAGACTGCCCGAACAGTGTTTAAACGCCTAGCCTATTATCCCCCTCCAGGAGGCGAAGAGACAGAGGGAGATGAGCGACCCAAGACACCAGAAGAGGAACTGGATGAGAAGCATCACCCTTGGATTAACAAGAGGGGTTATTCTATCGTCCGATGTCTCCCAGTTACGGGTCGGACTCACCAACTTCGTGTACACCTTCAACACTTGGGACACCCTATCCAGAACGATCCCATCTACGCCAATAGGCGAGTCTGGGGCTTCGATCTAGGGCAGAACGACGCGGAGGGAACACTCAACACTGACGAAGACATCGTGAGTCGCTTGTCTCGTATGGGCAAGGACGAGGTTGCAGATGCAGTAGCCTACTACGATACCATGGTGGACAAGTATGAGCAGCGGCGGGCTGAGAAGATGACGGGCGAGCTCTGCGACGTATGCCAAACGCCTCTGTACTCAGACCCTGGCAGCCACGAATTATCGTTGTGGCTCCACAGTCTTCGATATGAAGATGCGGGCGGAAGCTGGTCGTATGTCAGCCCGCTGCCTCGGTGGGCGCTCCCACCAGAGGGTATGAGTGGGCCAACGACGGTTGGCGGGATGGAAGAGCTGGTGGAGGCGGTAAAGGACGAGAATCCCGAGATATCATGACAAGACAATTGTCTTTAGGGCCAACCATGCAAACAACCTTACGGAACTACAAGGCAGCGCAGCGCCACCAGATAGACCACGAGGGCGCAATCTCGTAGACGCGGAGCTGAGCTCCACCCCTGACAAGACTTGTCGGGATACGGGGTACTCTATCGGTTGGGGACTCGCTCGCTCGCAGCCAAGACCCCATCCATGATGGACTAGAGGACGAAATCCGATCCTGGCCCCAGGAACCGTGGACCGGGTTGCCCAGCGGATGCGTGTAAGCCCCTGCAAGCGCCGCAGGATACGTGAGCGGAGCAGACGACGGCTCTGCCCCATCGCCAAGCTATCTAGTTTTGCGCGAGCATTCTTGCCCTTGAGTCCTAGGGTGTTGAAGGTTGAGATAGGGCAGACGGGCAGTCGGGCAAGAGTTGGTAATCAAAAAGCCTGGGCTGTATCAGGTGTAGTTGGGCGGATAACTGTGGCTTCGGATTTGAGCTGGTCCCGCGCTCGCGGTAATCGGGGAGCGAGGGAGACAACTTGAGACACGGCAGTGGGACTGGCGATGGCAAAAACGGGCAGATGTTAGAGGCCAGATGGACGTGAGAGGCGCATTGTGAAGCAAGCCAACAGAGATGAATGCCGCTGGCCCGGAAATGCTATGCTCCGCGAAGGCGTCTAACCTCGCGGAGCGGGACCAAGCCCCGTCAGAGAAGAGACAGAAGGAGGCATCTCCAGGGTCTGAATGGATTGGGCATGTCCAAATGAAGAAATACTACGGAGCCATTTGAGAGAGAGAGATCAAATCTCCAAACCCACCGGGACGGAGCACGCGTGGCCCAACGCATTCCACAGTGACCGTGAGCCAAGGCCAAGACCATCCGGGCCGGACACGGATGGGGCATGGACGGGAACCCATGGGAGATTTGACGAGCGAGCCAGCAAAAGGGCATTTGCCAAGACCACGATGGACACAAGACCGACGATGCCATGAGGATCAATTCAATAGACCAGAACCGGGCGGACGCATCCGTGGGCGGCCGTCTTGGCCTAGAGACTTGCTGGCGTTGAAGCAGAACGGGGGTTTTCTTTTAGGTCGAGACTTGAGGCTGGACCCTTGATGATCACTGACTGGGGGGAAAAGACTTGGACTGGATTAGACTGGTTAGATTCCGAGTGAGATGTGAAAGGGACAGTCAAAAACACCCAATCAACCTTGAAGCTGAGCCATCACATCACGCTGCATGAGGCATTGGTCATGGGGTTATTGCGCGGAAGCAGGGTCATATCATGACTGTCTAACAGACTGTGATTTTAAAACAAGCAAGGGCAAAGGTCCCAAAATGGGCAATAGACCCTGAGAGCAAGGGCCCCGACTAAAACAAAACAAATCAGAAACTTGGTAGCACATGGGTTTAATCAGCCAGCAGCAGAGGCAGGGCAAGGGGCCCATGGAATTGTGGCGGGCGATCAATGGACCACGCTTCCCAAGCACGCAAGCCCATCAAGCCCTCCGAGTGGTCCCAAGGTTTCTTTTTCCAGTTGGAGTCTTATTTCCTGGGGTAAGATACCAGTTCAGCGAGAGAAAGAATTGTTTGCTTTTTTCTTCGCCTCTTTCTGACTCCACGGATCCGCTGCGCGCGTGCGAGAAATGTGGGCTTTCTTTCTTTTCTCGGGCAGGGCCACCGAGCACCCACCCTTGTTCGCAGAAAGCCGATTTCGTCAACGGCAGCCATCTGGGCTGGTTACCACGTTGCCGGGTCGCCTCTATGTTTGAGGATTGCGTGTCTTGTGTGTGTGTGTGTGTGTGTCTGTTGGTGGCGCATCTCATCACGGAGGTTTCTACTCTGTCTGGTTGGGCATCTAATAGACCTTGTCTCTTGGCTGACTATTCAAGAAGGCATTCAGCTTTTTACAAAGACATGGATGATTAAACATGCCTGAGAGGAGGGCGGACGAGGGGGCGGTAGAAGCCAGCCATGGGAACAAGGGACCCTACAAGCGAACGTCATGATGTACGGATTCATCCATGGAAGCGGCATTGGACACGGCACAGATAGACTCAAAAGGTACAGAGAGCCGACCTGAACTACCTCAGCTGAACCTCGCAGAAAACGGCTGCTCGAGGCGACCGAAATTACCGAAATCTGGTAAAGCATCCTCCACATTCTCTCCCGTGCGTTCGGAGAGGGCGTCGGATTACTATTCCTTCGCCATCAAAAAGGGTGCTTGCTCCGTCCCGTGATGGATGACGCCGCACCCAAAGATGACGCCATGAATGGTTGGATTCGAGAGTTTGCCGTCCCGACAACTTGACGGGAAAAAGCAAATCAAGCAGAAGCAAGCCCGAGCGGGCGCCCCCAAGCCCTCTTTTTCCTTCGGCGAACGAAAAGAACATTCTACTCAAGCGCAGCCATCATGCATGGAAACAAACTTCCCAATCAGCGTGGGAGGCGGTGGGGGGTTGGCTTTTCTCTTTCCATTGGAAAAAAACGGGGGCTACGAGACGGTTACCTCCCCACGATACGATGAATGATGATGATGATGATGGTTGAGGCTTTGCCTGCAACACTACAGTAAACTCGAGTCCGGTGCCGTCTTCGCCATGTGCGATGCCGGCAACCCGCCCGATCTCCGACTCAGTCGCCACGAGGACCAACGATGGATAATTCCGAGCTTCGTCCAGCGTCGTTCTGAAGGAGGGGGGCGCACATGGCTGATGGTAGGATGGAGGTGTTTCGGGGACTTCTGTTGTATGGATGAATGGATGGAGGGATGGATGGATGGATGGACGGCGGGGGGGCCTACTGTACGAAGGGAGAGGAGGCAATCCCTTCGGATCACTGCCATGCGTTATCAAGAGGAGAAGGAAAAAGCCTGCTTCAGGAAATGGGCGCGGCAGAGCGCTCGCTCGTGCATGAAGCAGGGGAAAGACAAAAAAAAAGATGGATGGATGGATGGACCATGACTGGCTGTCACTCTGTACGTATGATGATGCCTGATCTGCAAGGAGATGCGGCTGGGATATCTCTGGCGCGCCTGTCCCTCTTTCTCTTTCGCGGGGAATCCGAAGAGGGGATGCCATGGGAGATTTTCCCCATCCCATCCTCCCCTCCTCGATGCCAATGCCATGTGCAAAGGGCAGACAGACAGTTTAGACCGCTAGATGTGCAGTGATGATGACATGGGGAGGGGAGGAGAGGATCGACGTCCTGGGACTGGCTGTCTTTGCCGGGGGACCGTGTTCATGCTGTGCTGGAGAAGAAGGCAAAACCATGGAAGATAGTTATCCGTAGGTAACTGTACGGTCGTTACTTGCATCTAGACAGACCGCAACGCTCCCACGTTTCCTGCTGGTGAGATGGCCGATGTGTTGCATGTATCTCTGACTTGCAAAGCGCCTCACGCCTCACGCCTACGCGCGCATGGCTTTACGCCCTACACGCTAACGACAAGAGTACAGTACCGTACCGCCTGGTGTTTCCTACTGCAACTCAACTCTCCTAGGGCTCTCTCTCTCTTGCTCATCAGTGCTACTGCTCGCAAGGCCCTCTTCCATGCTCTCCGCTATGCCCTCGAGGGAATGGTCGACCTGCTATTCCCCCTGGTCCAACGTGCTCCACCAGCTAATTCTCATCCCAAAACTCCACTCTTTTTCTCTTCCCCTCCTACAAGGACAGGCCGTCGACCGCACAACGCGCTACTCGAAAGCCACTCTTTTGGTAGAGACACGGCCCTCCTTCTTTTCTGACGACCGACCCACGCCCTTCCTCGACTACGCCGGATATCGGCTAGGTCTCCTGCAAGCGGCCCAAGGCCAAAGTTTATTCTCGCAGCGCTCTCTGGCTCTCACACCTCCAAGAGGGGGCCCGCGACGGTGTCATGGCATTGCCCTGGAGTTCTCCGCCAGGCGCTGTAACCCGTCGACCATGGATCCTGATGGGCTTCTAGGGCTACGGCCTGCCAGCCCCGGTCTACCTCCAGGGCAGCCCTCCGCACGCCCCCCGGGAAGGCCATCAGAAATCTGAGACATTGCACGCCCTTTTCTGCCCTTCTTTCTGGTTGCTTGCTGTTTCTGAGGTCTCTGGGACGGCAAGGCAGGCATATGGCAGAGACGCCATTTGCTCCGTGCTCTTGCTGCTCCACCGCCCAAGTGACATGTAGCTTATTGGGTTATTTGTCGGCTCTTTACAGAGAAGCAATCGAGAAGCGGCGAACTGAACTCTGTCTCTGACTGCGGTAAAGGACGGACATAGGCGGGCATGCACGGAGGCCATGTACCTGGCCGTACTGCATACGGTGACAGGAGAGGACATGGCCTGCAACCAACGTGCCTTGTCTACACCTACGGTACAGCGCTGTTGAGCGAGCGAGCGAGCGAGAGCCCAGGACGAGGATGCGATACCCACTTTGCCCACAAAGCCTCCAGTATCCGTGGTCCGTCGAGCGGAGCCTCTCTTCTGGAGATGCGAGAGGAAGGGAAGGGTCCGTGAGCTTCAGTGGGGACTCTCGACTTTGCTCAACCTCTGGAGCCATGATCCATGGAGGATGACCCAAGTCCCGCCATTGCCCATGGCCCGGATACATCCCCAGCCAGAGGACAAGCATTGTATCAAGACGCGGCCAGGCCAGGCCAGACCAGGCGCAGCCAATTCACCTGGGCACAACAGAGCAGTTCTAAAAAGAGGGCAGGACAGGCAAGGACAAGGACAGGGCTATCGAGTGCATACGGAATACAATCAATGGGCTTCAGAAACACTCAAGCAAAGACGACAAGAGCTGGAGTCTACTGCTCTGTCGCCTCCCCGGGCTTGATCCGGGAGACAGGACGACGCATCCACAGAGATACAAGCCACCCCCGAAGGTTGCAAGAAGGTTGGTCCAAGTTTCTGGTCTGTCTGCTTCAAGGGACACACCACAGAGACAGACACCACACACTTGGGGGAGACGGTACAAGCTCGACGTATCTGGTACACTGCCGTGGCGCACCGGACCGCGCTCGCTCAACCAGACTGAGGGGACCCACGCTGGACCTAGCCTTGCCCCCGATGGGCGATGGCGCATGGCCAATGACACACTACCGGGGTATACCCAGGGATCCAAGGGTCTCCGAGGATGGCCCACCACCACGAGAGTGCCGTAGGTACTCCAACGACCAGAGACTACACGCCAGAGGCGCGGAGGAGGGAGACGAGGCCAAAATGCTATAACTAACACCCCTGGCCCGTCGAGGAGCCCAGGTCGATCAACTAGCTGGGCCGATCTCCATGCGAACACTTGCTCCAAGGCTCTTGCTCCACAGCTACGAATACCCTGCCTGCATCATCTAAATACTCCAACCTGGGACCTTTCTTCTTCTCTTTGCTTTTTCGCCAGGAGATCTCTTGGAGACTTGACATCTCTTACACACAACACACCTTGCACACATACACCAACACCAATACCAACACCAACAAGCCTTGGCTTATATCTAGTCGTCTGTCCCCGGGACTTGATATGACCCAGCAGATCCACATGTCCTTTCGTCGAACAACCTCAGACCTCTCCTCCCCCGTCGGCGACTCTTCACCAACACACTACCACAACACCAGCAACACCGACAACATGGTTCGCTCATCTTCAGCAGAGCCCGCCAAGACCACCAAGCGGAAGGGTATGTCGATTGACCTCTGCTCGTTGCTTTTGACACCAAAAGCAACGAGAGACAATCACCTTTGATCAGCACTAACACGAACCCCAATTGCAGGCACCAGAAGCGTCTCTACCCTCACACCCTCACAACTCGCCCGCAAGCGAGCCAACGACCGCGAGGCTCAACGAGCTATCCGCGCCAGGACCAAGGAGCACATTGAACGTCTGGAGCGCGAGCTGGAGGATCTCAAGAGCAAGCAGAGCCGCGACCAGACTGTCCAAGAGCTTCTGCGCCGGAACAAGGCGCTCGAGGAGGAGCTTATGCGACTCAAGGAGACCATGGGCGTGTCCATGACCTCGTCTCCTTACTCCACACCAGGTATGAGAGAGAGGTCGCAGGTGTATGGGCATGCGCTGACAGCAGCAGTCTACGATGACAACCTCAGCTCAGGCAGCGGCGCAATCCCCAGCCCTCGCGGCTCACCCTTCCCCTCTGGCGACTACAACTCCCTCCCCGACTATGGACAGCAATATGTCCCCCTCCCCAATAACTGCGAGTCATGGGCCAACACAGTTCCCTGCCCCGTCCCCGCCAACGACCCCAGCCCCTCATCATCAGCCGACGACTACAGCGCAGGCTACATCCTGTCC
>JALLKD010000993.1:0-12157 GCA_023509735.1 Fusarium liriodendri
TTGTGCCGAGAAGACATCGTCAACCTAATAACACTAGTCTGCACAAAGTCTTTAGCCTTTTGAAAAAGGAGCTGGCGGTTGGGGCGCTTGCTGTCTCGGCAACACTAGGATCTTGAATCCTCAATGGAACGTCAAGAGCGTTCAGGAAAACCAACAGCACGTTGGCGCATTTTCCCTCCCCTCCCCTCCCCTCCTTGACGTTTTTCCCCCCTACGCCCATGAACAATTACTTTCATACCACTCAAACAATGAGCCCAGCGAACATCAGATATTCGTGTTATTGTTAAACATCTGCCTTTGTTACTGTACACATCTTGGCGTTTTCGGCACCTTTGTTCACTCCAATGATAGAACAACTTCCTTCACTGAACATCAGTCAGTGAAACACATCACAAGCTAATATTGCAACTCTTACATTCACTTAATTTGTCTATTATATAACTATGCGTAAAATCTACCCAGAAGCAACCAAGTGTTCTCACTTGACCATTCCACTATCTCCCTGCCGACCTGTTTGTGGGCACTTTTGCTTGGCCTTGGCACCAGACACATCTCTCTCTTCATCCCCTCACACCATGTGTATCAAACACGTAAATGTATGCTGCCACTGCGGCGAACTCATGGAGCCGGATTGGGTCAGTTGCAACTTTCACCTCCTTCTGTGCCGGACGGCTCTGAGCCAAATTCCTCCTTTGGAGGAGCCGCTCCACAGCCAATGTCCATACCAGAAGAGTAATGTGCGCCCTATGCTCCGAGGGTGTGTCAACAGCGACACTTGCCCCTCTTGGCTTTGGGGTTTGACCGAGGGGCTTGGTGAGGCTGAGGACGAAAGTCAGGAGGTGACCGAGGCTCAAGAAGAGGTAGCAAGAGCAAAGTATGAAGAGTATAATAAGGAGTTTGCTAAGAATCACTACACTCGACGACCACCTCCAATTCGAGAGAACTTTGGGGAATTCTTGGAGACGGCACTTGATGATCTACCTTCCCCGGACCCGGAATACAATTCCGATGATTACTTGAGCTGGACGGATGACGATGAAGGGCAGGAGCTTCTATCCGAGACTTGCTCTCTTGGAAGTCTTTCGGGCTCTATGGAAGCCAGCAGCGCTCCTCCTGGCCTGGGTGTCCACTTCGAGATTAACCCTGAGCTGCTATCCCAAGAAAATGTCCCTCCAAAGAAAGATGACACAGACCCAGAGAGCGAGACTCTCTCGGCCGAAAACTTGGCAAAGGAGTATCGAGATCTCGTAGCACCTATCTGGGCTTGGTTCTTCTCAAACGACTCGGACCCTGATACTGAAGCCTCTAAATAAATTTCCATTTTCCTCCAATCAACTCGCAATGAGATTCTTTTTACTATTTATATACTACAACATGTCTGCCATAGGGGCGATGCCAGAGAATCTGCCCTTTCGAAGGGCACGAGGAAAATAGAGTCCATCTGTTGTCTCGTTGCTGGAGACGCGGTTCGAGATTTCCTCCAACGTCATGGATATGTTTCCCTATATATACGCACTTCTACTCCGACCAAGAGATTGACTGTCGCCGGAGGATACGCCACCATCTGAATCCATCGAGCGTGTTGCCGATTCGTTCTTGCCCAACGACGACGACAACCACATCGCCGTCTACTTCTGGCTGCGATAAACCTCCGTGTTCGACTATATACACGACATCATTAGTTCCATGGTATACACTTAAGACAGAAAGCCGTGGCCTCCAAACTTTGTCCCTTGACGCAACCTGCAGTCGAGAAGGTGGCGCCGGGTTACTGTCTAGTTGAGCGTACAGCCGAAGTTCCACTTGCGTTTTCATCTGCGTCCGACGAATTCGGGGGTTCTGGGGTCCATTGCCCACGGCGCGTTTACCAGAACTCGGAAACTTTCACCTTCTGTGACGTTGTACGAAGCGTCCAAGGCCTGTCGAAATTCCGCCTCCCTAGTCATAGACAAGATCGCAGGTGAAATGGACGCCGCGCTCGCTGGCGCGAACTATATAGTAAACAGGAAGCACCGCAAAGATAGCATAACTTGGCGGCTTGATGCTCTCCAATGACACAGCGGATGATACCCCCGAAGAAGGGGCACAAAGCCGATACAACAGCAGTCCGGTAGTAAAGCTCTAGCGAGAAGTAGGCTAGGGCCGCTCGGAGCGTCCACCGTTCGCACCTCGCGGACTGTTTCAACCCCGGGGAAGATGGAGAATCTGATTCCGATCAAGTATTCGAGTTTGATTGACTGGGGGATGGTTTCTATACACTGGTCAGCAATGTTGTACGCGAAAGGGGTCAACCTTGCATCTTCAACCAATGGGTTGCTGACGACAAGCCACTGTCGACAAGGGATGGAGGCTTTGGGATGGAAATGGCCCTGGTTGAGAGGCATGAGAAAGCAAGATTAAATGGAAATCAACTTTCATAATTCACTTTGTTATCACGTTTGGCTATCGCAAGTGGGTTCGACAACTCTTTTATTAGGTATCTCTCCGAGTGAAGTATTATTCACAGCACCTACCTAATGCCGCCCCAAGATAGCACAAAATCATCTGCCCAATTAGAAGAATACAGGACTTAACTAAATACCTATATCTTGATATGATAGTTTCGCATAGTAGCGTGCTTTGTTTATTTGTCTATTGTTGCAAGGAACTTGCGAGTGTATCTTACCCTAGGTAGGTACTTGGTAAAAGGGGAACAAACCAGACTACTCTAAAATGCCTTATATAATATACAATGCATTTTTATATACAAGTGACGTTGTTAAACCCGGCCAGTCAGTCTATCATGGCCAAAGGAAGCCATTGTACACACCAAGCGATGGGTGACGCAGATTCTCCATCGGAGATCCAATCCCGCACCTTAGAGCGACCCTGTATCTTTCGACTCTTAGACTCTAACATATGGCGTAAAATCATGAAACATTCTAGTTGAGTTATAGAATTTATTTATGTGACATTCGTATGGATGAAATCGCAATAGTCTGTTACACAATGGCTGTCATGACAAGTCCATCATGACGATGACGCGGATTTCATTCTCAAATGCTGTCAACTCCGATGGGCGGGAAGTGGGCACGGTGGGGGAAGCTGAGCTCTTACCTGTGGTGATCATTCTAACCATAAACAGTAATGATCAGCGACCATATCTTAAGCTTGGCTTGCTGATATTCTACGTTGAAGATCTGATGCGCTTCTAGAAGCCCTTTTCTGACATCCAGAACCATAAAAATACATCTTAAGCCTCAGGAACATGAATTCCAACTGTCAAATATAGTATCTTTCCGGGATTTCTTCGTGTATCGGGCTCGAATCCTTCCGGAAGAAATCACACCACCGCACGGGATTCAGCCCTACAAGCTCAAAACCCGTTGCATTAGAACCAACACCATATCCACCTGATAAGATTATAAGTCAATGCGCGATCCTGTTATTGAGCTCCCAGTTGATGCGCAGCAGTTCTGTTTAATCAATTGACTCCTCACACAATGGCTGAAGGCAATGACTGGCGAAGGAGGATCCTCCTTCTCGTCACGACAGGGGGCTTCACCCATGCTGGTAACTCAATGTCCAGCCTCATGTCTCCAGCTCCAACTGATAAACTTGTGTAGCTCCCGTCCTTGAGATTGGCGCCGTCCTCGCCTCCCGAGGCCACGAGATCCAATTCGCAACATGCGCCGGGCAAGAATCCTGGGCAAATGACTACCCCTTCATCAAGACGATCCATACAACAGGCCCCGCGGCGCCAGAGGATGAAATGGATGCCCACTACGAGCGCATGCGCCTTTGGACGCACAAGGATGGCTTCGCTCCCATGTGCAAGTCCAAGTACCTCTTCGATCGTTTTTGGACCGACGCCTACAAATGCGTGCGAGCGTTGTGCCTAGACCCCTCCACAAAGCCCGATTTCATCATTGCTGATTGGTTCGTCGATAATGTCGCCAGGGACATGCTCAAGCAGTTCAACATCCAGATTGCTAGCGTTTGGCCTCAGATGCCCTTCATCATGGCTCCTGTGAGCTATCAGCCAGGCCAGCCCGGCTACCAAGCTGACGGAGCCATGACTTCAGAGCACGCAACCCTGATGTCAAGATTCCGAAATGAATTCGTCGTTGTCGCTGCCATTCCGACCGTTATAGGCTTCCTACGCTGGACGCGGAAGATGCGCGCCGATGCTGGCGTTCACTATAGCCAGCCAATTCTGACCAAGCCAGACTATCTCGTCCTGGTCAACTCGTTCTGGGGCCTGGAAACACCAAAGGAGCTACCACCCCTAATGGCGTCTGTCGGTCCCATCCTGGGCGACGAGTATCCGCCTCTGGACGAAGATCTAGCCGAGTTTCTAGAAACACACAACAAGACCGTCTACGTCTCTCTTGGAACGCACGTGGCCCTCCCGGCAGAAGAGCTTGAAAAGGTGACACTGGGCCTGATCCAGGCTCTCGACGCTGGCTCTATCAACGGTGTGATCTGGGCCATCCCTCACAAAGGTCGGGCCAAGTTTGACACCTCAAAGTCTTACCCCCTTGCCGACGGCTCCGCCCTCAACGTGGCAGAAATGCTCAAAGACGCTCACCCTCACTTCCGACTACCTGTCTTCGCTCCCCAACGAGCTGTTTTAGAGCACCCTAATACAGAACTCTTCCTCACACACGGCGGCGGTTCAAGCGCCAATGAAGCCCTCTTCCATGGAAAGCGAGTCTTAGTGGTCGGATACTTCTTCGACCAACTTTGCAATAGCTCTCGTCTTGTCACAGCCGGAGTTGGCCTCTCACTCGACAAGTCCCACCTTAGCCCGACATCCATTGGCGACTCCATCACAAAGGTCATCCTCGACGCCAACGGAACCTTTGCCCGCAACGTCCGCCGTATGCAGCGCATCGCAGTCATCAACTTCCGTCGAAAGGAGCTTGCCGCCGACCTTGTCGAAGAGGTCATGACCGATCAGGAACTGCGATTCCGCGACGGGGTTGAGCTTCGACCGATGCATCTGCAGACCGCCGATGTGCGCATGCCTATCTGGAAAGCAAGGAACTGGGACATGTGGCTCGTCAGTGTGATGGGCCTTGCTGCAACGGGCTTTGCGGGCTGGTGGTTGGCGACCGAAGGTTGGAAGACGCTGCCGGGCCTGCTTAGACGTTCAGTCGGCGTGAGTAGGAATATCATCCAAGGGGTGATTGGAAAGCGACTGTGATAACCTGTACTCGGAATGATCATCAAAGGCAAAGCACTTTATCATCATAAAATTTGTATTATTTAGTCAAGGATTTCCGCATGTTCCACTAAGACTTAGGAGAGCTGAGGGTTCCCAGCGTGTCTTGGCACATCAGGCTCTGGCTGAAGCTGCCTTGCATGGGCCCGACCCTAACAGAGGGATGCCACATGCGAGTAGAACAGGGCTGTGCTGTGGCTTTGATTCCGCATGCGATGCCTCGTTGGAAGTGGCAACCGGTCGCTCCAACAAATATCACACCCAGCTCGACAGGGCCTTCGCCCCATGTTCTCTCCTTTCAAACGGATTCGAACTACTGCCTCATGTCTTTGCCACTATGGAAGTCGCACTCACGTTCGGGAGTCTAGGCGACATCATACAGCTGTGTCAAATCGCCATACAACTTGGTCGAGCGGTTGGCGTAGGATGCGGGGCTGTCGGAGAGAGCGCCAAAGAGTATCAGGAACTTCGTGATGACCTCAACGTCTTTGTGCGCATCTTGATGCAGGTGAAACCACAATTTCGAGATCTTCAAGTGATTCTACTGACAGACCCTTTACCTCAGGTTGTCGCAACTTATGAAAAGCACGAGCCAAGCCCCTACCTCGAAGGCCTCGATGCCGTATCAAAATCCGTCGTCGACCAGACAGCCTCCCTGATACAGAACACCTTGGATCATTTCCAGTCGAGATACATGAACAGTCTTCATCCGAAAGGATCTGGCAAAAAGTTTAAAGATGCATACAAAAAGCTTGAGTGGTCGATAAGAGAGAAGGAGCGAATACGACATCTGCGAGACAAGCTGCAGGAAAGCGTCCAAAGGCTCTCATTATTGACTGGCCTTGCAACAAGGCGAGCCTCAGACAAGGTACCATAGGAAATTGAGTGAAGTACTAATTCGGAGCTTCCAGGAGATCCGCTCGGGTCGATAATGTTACCCTGCTTGCCCGAGTCGCCGAGGTGCAAAACCTGGTGTCAAAATCTTGCTCCAACGAAGAGGAAATGCTTGATCTCATGCAACAACAGCGAAAAGCGAGCGAAGATCAAGTAAAAAAACTGGAAGAAGTAAACCAGCAGCTTGTGAAACAAGACACAAGCAGTCGCAACATTCTGGCTGTGGCTGGGGAGGCTCTGACTGCTATCCTTCAAGTCAAAGACCTACTTATTCAGGTCACACAGGATTCCATCAATGTCCAAATCATCTTCAACTCGATGTATCTTCGTTTGATGAATCCCGACAAGGAACTCCCTGCCATTATTGAAGATGCACTTGGTCGTCGGGTGCCGATCCCCCCTGAATGGTTAGATTCCTTGGATTGGGAAGTAAGTAGCTGATACACTGGATCTACACATAATCAACGTTGATACTGATCACCTCTAGACATTGTATGCATTGCTATCTTGCCATTTCAAAGGCAAGAATGGTCACGACATGGTGATAAGGCGAGAGTACGCTCTTGAGGAGAGCGCCTCAGGAAGGGATCTGGTCCCCGAGCGTCCTTTGCATCTTTGCCTACGAAGAGGCATGAAAATCAACATGATCATGATATTCGACACAACTGAGCCTCTTTCTGGTACTTGCCCACGCTGCAATACAGAACAAGATGCACCAGAAGGCGCCACAGTCCAGTGGTAAGCAATCGCCGGCTTTCCCAAATTGCGCTTGGGGCTAATCTAGGTTATATAGTCCCAACTCCGACTGTGGCATGTGGTTCAGCATGCAACAAACGGACTCTAACCAAACCAACTCGGCAAAGGATGGCGAATCTTCGAATCTAGGAACGACCGCCGTGTCAAGCACTACTGCTAACCCAGCTGACTTCCAGCGTGTGCGATTCTTTTGCCACAATACGCATCTGACAGAATCTATTATCTTGACACCCACGATTGCGGCAAACACTTCAGTCAGGGGAACAGTCCGTAAATCCCTTTCCCGTAACTCCGGACCACGAAGAATGACAGTGTGGGTTTGGATTTGTGTAAGTAGCCCAAATACACTCTATGCTCATGGGCATCCTCAGCCCTTTATACAAACAAGCTGACCACCCCCAAGTGCTATTGCGGCCACGGTGGCAGGAAAGTCTCGGTCGATCCTTGTCCAAAATGTGGTGTTCCCCGTTGTCCAAATTGCGGTGTACAACGGATGTCTGTTAGGTAGAGTGACTTGACAGAGTCGCCCCTATAAGTCATGAATGACATTACATCCTCGCGAATACCTCAGGTAGGTGCAATTCGAGGGTACAGAGGGTTGAGGGATAGCAAATCAGCCGTTCTTTGTCGGGGTAAAAAGGGAACGGATGTTCTCTCCTGAATGATGAGATGAATGATGAGATGAACAAGAGCATAATCTGAAGCTTATTGTGAGAATTTAGTAAACAAGACAAGATCATTGTATGACTTTATGATTACTCTTATGTAGTAAAATGAAGAGCATTTACCAAGGATAGCCTTCCCCGCGTGGTGGACCAAATACTCAAGTTGATGTATTGCCGATTATTATGTTCCTTGATGTTGTGGCCGACGAGGGTATCATTAATAACAACAATGTGTTAACTATCCGCTCCCTTTAAGCGCTCAATGCTACGAAAAATGCAAGCAAAGTCCTGATTATCAAGGATAACATGCAAGTTAATTGAGCTGGTATCAATTCTAGACGGCGCTTCCGTCTCGTCTATGTCGCTTCTATGAGCAAATCTTACACGAGTCTTGTATATCTTCTTCAAACACAGACAAATTCATTCGCAACCCAGCTTAGAACTTGTACACCTGCTCCTGCGAGTAGCCGAGCTCCTTGAGGGAGCCAGTCAGCTCGCCCTGGTCCTTGGGGCTGACCTTGTTACCAGAGATGGCCTTCATCAGGCCGGGAGGACCGCAGACAAACAGTTTGATGTTCTCCTCCTTGGGCTCAGGGAGGACAGTCTTGAGTAGCTCCTTGGAAATGTAGCCCTTGTTGCCGACCCACTCCTTGGGAGGGTTGTCCAGGACGTAGAAAGCGCGGAAGCGTTGGGGGTAGGTGTTCTCGAGCTCGTCAAACTTCTTCTTGAGGAGGATGTCCTCCTCGGTAACGTTACCGAAGACAAGGGTGACCTTGGTCTTGTCGTTGGGGTTGTTGAAAATGGCGCGGGCGAGCTGGTACATGGGGGTGATACCAGTACCGCCGGCGATGAGGGCGATGTGGGTGTGCTTGTTCTCCTCCCACTGGTACTTGGGCAGAGGGCCCTTGATATCGAGGCGCTGGCCGGGGACCAGGTTGTGAATGTGGGTGCTCATGGGACCGTTGGGGTACTTCTTGACAACGAGGTCAAGGAAACCCTTCTCGCCTGTCTCATTGTTAGTCGCATCTCAGTAGAGAGTAATTTTTTGCACGCACTCTCATCGCTGGTGGGGGTATAAGGTCGGAGAGTGGCCTTCTCGTCCTCGGGGCCCTTGTACTTGGTGAGAAGGGCACTAGCAACAGGAAGACCAGAGACCTGGTCGGGCTCGGGAAGCTCGAAGCGCAGGCGCTTGGTGTTGTGGTTGACGATCTCGACCTCGGCGAGCTTGAGAGAGAGGAAGCCCTGATCACCGCCAGTGAAGGCCTTCTTGGGCTCAGCACCGACCGCCTGCTTCACATCCGCGACGGCAGCAGCGGGCGACGAGGCTCCGCTGAAGTACCAGTAGGCGGCACCGCCGAGGACAGCAGCGCCACCGGCGAACAAGATGGCGTTGGAGCCGCCCGCGCCGCCGGCCTCGGTGGCATAGCGGCGGACGGACTGAGGAGCAAGTTAGCCATGATGCCATCGCGAATGGAGGGGTGCAACAAGCGAGAGAGGACATACCCTCTTGAGAGGCTGGGCCGCGCGGAAGGTTCTGGCAAACATTTTGATAGAGTTTCTGATACTCGGATGAAGTCAATTGGAGTAATTGGCCAGAAAGAAACAAGATTTGAAGGACGGGAGAACGGGAGAGCTTGGGGGGAAGAGGGTGTCGAGGTGCCGGCGAGTGGGAAGCTCAGTTTATTCTGCAATCGGAACTCCGAAATGGCAATGGAGATGACGTTATGAGTCACGTGATGTCCCGAGAACGTCAACAAGGTCCCCGAGCCGGTCGGAAAGCCGGATATATTTGTCAGTTAGACTGTTTTCGTTGACGCTGTACGAAGCTGGTTCTTTCAATGCATAGCATCATCTTGGCTGTGGATTGGTAAGCCGGCAGTTGAACTGACTGGGATACCGAGAAGCTTGATCCCCGGGTCAAACGTTGTGGCTTAGATGCAGCTCGAATTGACGTACGTCAAGCAAGCCACGAGATTCAACGGGTGTGGCTCAACGACTTCAGTCATTGAGTGAGAAGATGAGATGAACTTTATCATGAGTGGGTAGTTGGTCTGTTCTTAGACTGTTCTCTACTCAGATCACTTTCTCCTTAGGTTGTTCTCTTCATTACTTACCGTCGTCCTTAGGCTATAAGCATCCTTAATCACTATCTTTCTTAGATCATTATCTTCCGGGTTCTTAGATCGGGATTTATTACGACTCGTCATTTGGCTCGCTTCACTCTGTTCTTTCAGACTTGAACAACACTGTATTCATCCAGCATTATCAGTCAAGTCCAAGCCAAGTATCGCTCCCATTCGCATGGTATTACATTCAACGACTATAGCTCATCTTCCTCGACAGTCGAGCGGCCTTCTCACGCACCTTGCTTTCATCCACTTCAAACTGCCATCCTCTTCAACCCAGGCTCTTCATACCGCCTCTCCTTGAAACCTCCTCTAACATGGGCATTGCTGCGTAACTCGGCCCTCAAAATCGGCGTCACCTGCCGCCCGTTTATATACCCCCCACAAATGCGCCGGTATTCGCAGATATATGTCCTCCCCCGCCCTTTGTACTTTTTTCGAAAATGGTCCGGTTCGCTCATCGGCGTGGACAGCCAGATTTGGACCCGGCTTGGATAGCCAGGATATCAGAAACACCGCCCTTCGTCCATGTCGTCGAATTCGTTGTGGTATTATTGGTATTTCCGCCCGCTCCCTTACAAGTATACATCGAGTCGTGAGCGTCTTCAAGCATCGCATGCAAGTCGTTATATCGAATCACCGCATCACCTCTCCTTCTCTTTCTCCGCGGCTTCCTCAACACCCCCCGGCTCCGGCAGCTCCATCGGCGGTTTGGCTTGTACCGGCGTGGAGGTCGAGTCTCTCTGCCTTCCAGAGTCGTGGCTCTCCCTCCTCAGAATCCCCACGTCTTGGGTCTGAGCCATTGTCGGGGTGTTTGCCTGGCTCCCTCCTCGCTGCCCGTGGTAGTGGATGACTTGAGGAGGTGCTTGTCCTGAGTGTAGTCCCAGCTGCTGGGTCGGATACGGGTCAAGGTCTCTGCTCGAGGTCGAGAACATCGACACGATTGGCTGATTGTACCCGTTAGTCGCATTGCTGGAAGATGGAGTGTGGCCATATTGACCGCTATGCTCCGCTTGAGTCGGCGTGCCCACATCGTTTGGGGAGCCGTTTCCCTCCACCAGCTGGCCCGTCAGGCTGTTCATCCCACCCTCAATGTCTCGAAGGAGTCGGACGTATTCCTCGGGCACCAGGCCACTCTCCTGCGTCTTCGGGTCCTCGGCCACCAGCCAGCCTTGTCCGTGCCGGTACGAGACCCAGATGATTTGGCCCTCTACCAGGGGCAGCTCGTTTTCGTTCTCCCGCTCGAAGTCGAACAAGGCGACGGCCTTGCCGTGGAACTCCTCGTCCGGCGATGTAATGGTAAACTGATAATCTCGTGAATAGCGAGACTGATCCTCTTCATTGTATCCTGGGGACGATGGGGGGCTGGAAGCATCTGACCCGGGCTGATAATACTCACCGCCGTCGACAGGACGGGGTTGCTGGGCAATATGATATGCCCGGCTGTGTCGTGCCTGGTCCGGCGGATAAGTGACATACTCTCCACCAGGGCCGTTGGCCTCGCCGCCGTTGTTCACATAATATCTCTCGCTGCCATCCCCACCGGTTCCCACGTAATAACCCCGCTCATGATCAAAGTTGGTCGGGTGCAGATCAACCTCACGAGTCCTTCCCCTTAATGCCGCAGCTGCCGAGGTCGACTTGTGTTTGCGGTGTCGTGTAGCGACGACGGGGCTTTGTAGGTCTTCATCCTCGCTCCACGGAGGTCCATCTCCGAATTGAATGGGAGCGAGCTCATGGCCACGGTTATATACATCGGTACCCCATGAATCCCAGGGCATCTTTTGATCCCAAGAAGCCGGAGGGTCTGATAGTCTGCGGTGCTCGCTTGCCGGGGTTGTCATGCCCGAGGGCGGACCCGAAGGCTCTGGTGGCGGGCCATAGTGCAACGGGTGCGTGACTGGGTATGCAAAGTCCCGCACCTGAGTATATGGGAGAGTCGACGGGAACATGGGAATTAGATGAGAGGTTGGACGGGACCTCGTGGGCAAGGAGCCCGTCGAGTATTGGGAGAGTCGGCTCCTGGAGGCGTGCGACATTGGGCGCGATGTGATGCTTCGGCGCGATGGTGGGGAGGTGATCAGAGGCGGCAGCGCGGGGTGGTTGGGGTTCGGAGGAGAGGACGCAGCTGCTGGAGGAGAAGTCGCTGGAGAAGAAGTCGTCGACATTACCACTGTCATCGACATGCCTCACAAGACAAGTCAAGCGACAGTCGTGCGATCTGGCGCACACGGCCGCGCAACCGCCGAAGGATGGGGACCGTCTGTTGCGGCACGCGCGCGGGGCGGCAGTAAGCTGGAGATGACGGGTAGAGGCTCGGGTTCCCGCGGCGAGATCGAGACGGGAGAGGCTCGTACGAGATGCGACGCTTGCGCCGAGGAGGGTGATGCTTGATATTGCAGGTTGAAGTTGTCAGCGCAGGGCGTCGTCCGGGCAGAGCTGTCCAAGCAGGCGGATGGACGTCAAGTCAGCCGCAGCGCTAAGGCTCTTGTCCCTCGGGGAGGGGGGAC
>JALLKD010000995.1:0-23470 GCA_023509735.1 Fusarium liriodendri
ATTTAAATATTTTCCTTATATCTATTAAAGAATAATAATAAATAATAACATTCTATTACTTTTAACTATAGCATCTTTCAACATCAGAAACAAGAGGGGATAAATATTATACTTCTAACACAGAGTCTAGTCAATGCAACTTCATAACCATGGATCAGTCAACAGGCAAGGCCGCGGCGCACTCAAAAAGAAAATGTGGTTTGTAAGCGCCGCGATGCATCTCGATCTCCCACGCAGTAATGCCCCTACATGGCTCATGAGCCCTCCCGCCGGGCTAGGCTCATCCATGAAACCAACCGGACTAAGGTAACAACCCAAAACAATACGAGGCCTGAATTTGGTCATTTGCCATACACGGGACTCCCTTGACTGAAGAGCCAAAACAGCTAAATAACGCTTCAAACTCTATGAAGATCGATCGTCATGACTTGGCCGACTCAAGGGCAGAGAGTTTACAGGGGTTTCGGCGTCCCCGACCACAATTGTTGCGCCTTGAAGCTGATATTGTACTCAAGGCCATCCCACTGGTGAGTCTTGGCATTTGTGGCATTTATCCTATTGGCCTGCAGACACCACAGGGGCGGATCTTTCGTTCCGCGACTGAGTGGCGGCTGCCGATTACTATACGGTTATCTCCATTTCATAATTTGATGCTTCTGTGGCTGTCGTCACTATCACCGGCACCCACAGCCGACAAAACCGAAATGGTGCGGCCAGTGGTGGGCTATAGCGGTCTCTTGAGAGTCGTCGGCGGACGGCTGGTGTCTCGTCTCGAGCGATGCGACGATTAAGAAGCCGATGACCGTTCTTTGGATGGATCTTTGTCTGGTTTGGTGATTTATCTTATGCCAAGACGGTGGTTGACTAATGATATCTTGATTCAGAGGTCATTGCTCTTAAGTTCTAGTGTTGATTAGATGCGTTCAGTGTGCGGTCACGGAGAGTAACAGGTTGTTTAACGTGGCCGCAGCTAATCAGATTAGCGTGGGCATGCATAAGTTGTGGATATAAAAGCTTCGGGTTGACTCATGTTAACAGATCCAAATTTTTCATATTTAGTCATGTTTCTGCATCCCAATTCTTACATCCTGTATTGGCGGACCATAACATGAGCTCTAACGGTTTGTAGTCCCGTTATTTATGTCTTGGAAGTTCTCTTACAATTAACAGAACTGTTGGAAAAAAAGGATTGTGGCATGTCATCCATACCGCCTCAAGGCCAGTGCGATGGGAAGGATGGGGTTGGCGGGCTTCGAGCCTCTACGGGCGAATACTTGCTTAGACTTGAGCAGAATATCCAGAGGCTAAGAGAAGAACGGGATCGCGACCCAATGATTCGAGCGTTGACCATGCGGAATGAAGCTTTGAAGAGAGAGCTAAAAAACTTGCAAACGCAGTTGGGAACAGTGTTAAAAGAATCGGAATAATAGATTGAGCTGCAGAAGATGTTTATTTACACAGCATACATATTCCAATGCAGGACGCTTGTAACTCTGAGATGAAGTTATACTTGATTAACTCCTGAAGGTATGAACGGACAGAGTAGATTGGGGATCATCCTTAGCTACTGGCCGTCGCCGCCCTCCTCCTCCGCCCCGTGGAGCAGTATCTTTGTAGACCTAATTATGTCATCACAGTCTCCATCTCCAACTCCATCGCAGATTGTTGAAGAGAATCCCGTCCCTTCATGTCCTCGACTTCATCCCTGGCGAACTCTCTCAGTGGTTAGGCAAAGCGATCGGGGACATGGAGACCATGAGCGCACAGGGCCCCAGCAGACGACATCCCTGCACCTACTGCAACCGCGGATTTCGTAAGCCCGAGCATCTTCGACGTCACACGCGCATCCGTCAGTACTTCCACGACTGCCCATGGGCCTTCCCAATGACATGTCGCTAATGGCAGCCTAGATACCAAAGAAAAGCCTTACAGATGCAATTACGGGTCTTCTTTTAGTCGTCGTGACTTGCTGCTGCGCCATGAAAGACTTGCCCGCCAGAGCAGTCAACCCCCAGCCGTCTCGTCTGGGACGGTGGTGACCTCGGCTCCGGCCCCCACGACAGCATGAGCGGGCCAAGATAGTCTAGATCGACAAAGTGCCACTGTCGACTTGCCGGCTGAGACACCTGTGACCCAACCCTTTGCCAACAGTGTTGCCCGTATGCAGCACCCGCCCAAGCTTTGACTTTTTCACATGTTTCACTCTTGTGCTTTACTGACTTGACTTCTAGAGAGTCCTTTGCCGATCCCTCGTCACACAGAAGACCATCACTGATACGACTTAACAACTTTCTCGGGAACAGTAGTCTAGTACACTTGGCCAACGGTCCAGTGACGACGGATGGAGCTCGTGAACATGATGCCATGTACCCTATTGATACTCCACATGCTGTCTACTCTCCTGCCCCTACTCCTGTCCTCCTGAGTCCTAGGGACCCCGGGGTTCTATCGCTCGCACCGTCCGCGGTGACTCGCGAAACAGGTGGTCAACTGACGCGTACCTTATTCCCCAATACCCAACAACCCTAACAATGAAACACATCGCTGATAACGTCACAGACACCATCATGTCAGACCCCGCCATGCAACAATTCATAGATTTCAATGCCAGTTTTCTCTTTGCCCTCACCTCAGACGGCAGAAACATACTTAAAGTCGTTCTTCCAACATTTCAAGTTCCCAGTTCATACATCCCCAGTGCTTGCAATCTGACAGCCAGAGTGCTGTGCTCGGTTTGGCCGTGCTCGCCCTCGGGGCAAGATACTTGTTGGAGGGGGAAAAGGCCTCTACACTTTTCAACGAAAACAAAAACATGGCCATCAAGCATTGGATATCCACGTAGCAGAACGAGCCACAGAACACTCGTTGGTAGAGAGCTGGACGCGCCACGGACATTGAACCTTAGTAACATATCGCTAGGTCTGCCGCTCAGCTCGCAGTCACTTTTCTGTTGCTTCTAGAATACGTCAAACTAGAACAAACTCGAGACTTTTCACGAGACATGAGTGTCCTGCAAAGCAGGCTCATTTTCTCCTTGTCCATTTCTTGGGATGACACATCTCACTCGTCAGGGTTATAGAATCACTTTTCTCAATGGGTCCAGAACGAGACAAAGCGCCGCATCCAGGCATTCGGATTTCGTGCCTTGATTATGAACGCATTCTTATTCGACTTTCTTCCAGCCTTGTTAAAGCCCAGTCTGCATCTTAGACTTCCTTGTTCACCCGAGGCCTGGGCTTGTTCAACGTCTGAAGAGTTTGAGCAACTGAAAGAGGCACTCCACAGTGCACCCACGAATCATCATTTGTCGTGGCTCGACACTCTTCTTAGTCAAGTAGATGCAGCAACGGAGCCACAGATCGACTCTACCATCCTGCAGTTTTCGTACTTTGTCGCGGCCCTTTTATGTCGTCGCCTTAGTATTATGGGGGATTCTTTGTTTTCTTGGCCCTCGACAAGCTCGATAGAGCAGCAAAGACAACTGATGGCGTAAGTGTATAATGCAAGCCTAATGCTCGCAGTTCAACCCGAATCATACTAACCAGGATTGCCATTTAGCAAACCTACAACTCATTATATCCTAGCTCTGCAGAGCTATAAGCCATCTAATGAGAAGCCCACAAACCTCCACCTCCAGCTCAATCTGCATCGGAGAAAAGGCAAGTCGAGGGACGGCAACAGCGGTCCAGACCAGACGGTGATCAGGAATGCGCTCCTTCAGCTTCTTGACGACATATTCGTAAGTGGCGCCCATATCTACTTGGTAGCTGCGCAACAAGTAGATATCCTCCCAACCCCGAGCCCGACAGTTTGCAAGACTCTGTCGACATTCTCAAAGGCTAGGTCAACCTGACGGATGGGGTCATTGGCGTCGAGCTTGTTGTCGTTGGTCCAGCCGCCTTGGCCTGAGCATTTGACAGTGTTGCCGAGGACGACAGCTTGTCTGTAGTGGAACTTTTGGCCGTTTTCGGTGCCAGCGCCTGGTTCATCGTAGAAGGAGAGAGAAGGCATTTTTGTTTTGGTGTAAGAAAGAGAAAATGACTTGACAGAGTTGAGCTGAGAGGTGTTGTTTAAAGGATGGTTGTTTTAGGCGAACAAGAACGAGATACTCGTTGGCTAAGGTGTATTCTATATCGTCGCTTTTGGTCAAGTTTGTGGCTTGCCACTGACATGACTCGAATCCCGAAGTTATTCATTCTAATTCATGTCTCCAACGTCTCCAACCTCGGATCCCGATAGGTCCCGCTCCAAATCCAGCCAATTCAACGGCTAAATACTTGGGCCTTCAGATAGACAATAAAAGATGGTTGCTCCAATAACATGATTCGAGATTTGGGTCACGTATGAATACCCATAAAGAAAAGATCTAGTCGACTGTAGTAACCCTGTGTGCTAGGGTAGACTTAAGACCTGACAACATCGACAAGTATTTTTGGCTGAACATTCAACAGTGACTTGCTTGACAGAAGTCATCATACCCATTACCGTCTCTACACCTTCGTATCTTCTATCCCAATGTGAGACCACCGACCATGTTCAGCCAGCTCGTTCTCGCGAACTTTTTCGTAGGGTACTATTTTACAAGAAGAAATTGTCCATCTGATGGGGTAAGGGATCAAGGAGGATCATGCCAAGACCAATCCTTCGTTCTTATCGCTACCTCTTGGACACTGGGATCCGCATACCGACGTTCCACTTGCCGACTCAAGAATCGTTAGATGGGAGCAACTCTCCTGCCCTTTGGTTTGATATCGAGATCTCTATATCCTTTAATAAGACGGTCTCGTAACGATGTACTTGGATCTACGACGGGATCAAGATGCCAGCTATGGTAGCCATGGGCATGTGTCATAGTAATAAATAGACACAGCTCCACATACCGAAACTTCGTGAGACACTCGTAATCATGATCTGACGTGAAATGCTTTTCCCCTGAGCTGAATTTGTTCCCAAGGCTCGACTTCTGTTAAGACTCGACTCCACTCACCGGTTCCCCCCACATTAAATGTCGGTTGAGCCGTCGTCCACTTGCGGCGGAGGACCATGACTCAAACCCCCATGGAGAGAGAACATGGGGAACAAGGTAATCTCCAAGGGGCCCAAGCACACGATCCTTTCCCCAACAATCCATGATGTTCTCCAATTTCCGGGCCAGTTTGTACATACCTACTGGCGCATTGCATTAGCTCGGGAGCCAGAAGAAGGGAGCATCAAGGGGCTGTAAGCAACACTTAAGCCCTATAATCTCGGTACAAATTTCAGTATCAGACACTAATATTCAGCTCTCGTATGTGAGAGATTTATTCCTATCTGTCGATCGTGCATACAAAGATCCGTTTGTGGACCTGCATGTGGATGGGTTCTTTGCCTCCGTCTTGGCCTCCAGTTGATCCCATGGGGAATGGTCATACCGCAGGGAGGTGGGTATTTAAGACTAGCTATCTTGTTTGCATCCCAGATTTCTGGCTCTTTATCCTTTCAACTTCCTCTTGTCTGCATCTCGAAGTTACATTTTGGTTCAGCCTCGTACTTTCGATTGGATCCCCCGGCCATGAATAACGACGAAATAAATCTGCCAAAGATGGCAGAGCCCGGCCAAAATAAGACAAAAGCAACCGATGATACCGAGTCCAAAGGTCTCGATTTCAAAACCGAACCATCGGCCGATATAGACAACACCAACATCTTCAACCAGGGCGGTAAAGACTACCGAACTCTTGGCCGCAAGGACATGATTCTGATCCTGTACACCAATCAATTTGGGCTCGGTATCCTGTCTTTACCCTCAGCATTAGGAACCTTGGGACTGGTCTCTGGCATCATCGCAATCTTTGGCATTGGTGGTATGACGTGGCACACAGCGTATGAGCTTCTTCAATACTACCGCCGCTACCCGCAAGTGGTCAATATTGTTGATATGGCCCGAGTTCTCGGTGGGCCAAAACTTGAGCTCGTTGTCGGCATTATGATGTTACTGCAAGTCATCTTCTTTGCGGCCTCGTCTGTGGTTACCATCTCTATCGCGCTCAACTCTATCAGCGCACACGCAACTTGCACAATCGTATTCATCTTTGTGGCTTGTTTCGGATGCTACCTCCTTTCAATGCCGCGGTCGATGAAGTTCCTCTCTTACACTGGCATCCCAAACGCCATCAGCGTATTTGCCGCTACAATGGTTGCTATTGTCGCTATCGGTGTCAAGGGGCCCGCCATTGCTCCGCCGGATTGGACCAAGGAGATAGCAGTTGTCGGCCATCCAGACTTTAGGGACGGTTTCAATGCTTGCCTGCGGATTGCTTATGCATATGCTGGCAACGTGGTTTTCCCTGGCTATATGGCTGAGATGCGAGACCCTAGCAAGGACTTTGGCTTCTGTCTCGCCACATTGGAAATCGGCAGCATGATACTTTTCTCGCTTACGGCTGCTATTCTATAAGGCCTGGCTGGCCAGTATACATCTTCACCTATCTTGGGTGCCGCCCCTGCCATCTCTGCCAAGGTTGCCTATGGTCTCATATTGCCAGCGGTCTTTGCAACTGGCCTCACCTATGGCCATACCGGTCCGAAGTACGTCTATGTTGGTTTGATGCGAAAAATGGGCGCGATCCACCAAATCACAGACAACAGCCTCAAGTCTTGGGGAACATGGATTGGATGTGTTTCCGTCTTTTGGGTTGTCGTCTTTATCCTTGCGAATGTCATCCCGGTTTTCGACTCCATCCTCTCGATCACGTCTGCAACAACAATCGCTTGGTTCTCTTACGGCTTTAGTGCTCTATTCTGGTTTCATCTCAACTGGGGTAAGCTCCAGGGTTGGAAGAAGATTTGCTTGGCCATTGTTAATGCATTACTTATTTTGGTTTCCTTGTTTATGAATGGAGCTGGTTTGTGGGCTGCTATCACTGAGCTGCTGGACATCTTTCAGAGTGAAGAAAGCTCCGCGCGCGGCGTATTTTCATGTGGAAACAATGCTCTGTTTTAGATCCGAGAATAGTTACTACACTTTATTATGAACCGACCGTTTTTGGATCACGGCCGTGGTAGCAGCTATTTCGGACAAATCCACAACACATCCCCTATCTCCCAACCATTGGACCCTGACCAACACACTAGCATCCATGCAATCTCAAAGCCTCGCACTATATCGAAGCTCGACACTACATCAAGAGTCGACACTATATCAAAGCCAAATCTTTCCCTTCTGCTTCACCAGACCGCTGATGGTGGCCTTGTATGGAGCCTGTCCTCCAGAAGTGGGTGATCGTCCAACCAAACCGATTGTACCCGTCACCTTCCCATTCTTCCAAAAAGCAAGGTTGAATCCTCCGTTGGCCGGGTTATAAACATTGGCACTAGCTCCGCTTCTAGCGTTAAAGACTGAAAGATGGTTTGCGGCGGCGATGGAGGTGTCGACCGAAACCGTCACTGAGTTGGCCGTGATAGACACTCGTGCAAAGTCAGTGCGAGTGATGTCCCTGCTACCACCAATGAAGCCGTTGAGATATCTGTTGGTGGTGTATCGAATACTTCCGGCAACTGGGCTGACAATTGGGCTGCCGATTCCGATGACCACATCAACCGGGTTCGCGCCATTGCGGGACCCGGGTGATGGGATGGGGCGAATGAGGAGGAGCTCTCCTCTGACTCTCCAAGACTGCCAGTTGCCCTGGTTGTAACCATCGAAGGTCACGTCCAAGAGAACGTACTCAAGGTTGAGTGCTCGTTTCTCAAGACTGGTGTCCTCGTCACGTTTCGAGATGGGGAAGGAATCCAGGTCGGGGCGGTCAACGACAGGGATTGAGTCATCATCAAAGACCGAGAGGCCATCCGCCACAGCAGAGGAAGCCCAGAGAAAGCTAAGAAGAGGAAGGAAGGCAAAGAAGGTCTTCATTGTTGGGGTTGAGTGTTGAGCAGAGGTGATGGTGGTGTAGATGCTGTTAGATTGAAGAGGATGAGGGGATTTGGCAAGGACCAGGATGGGCGAATATATAGTCGAGGACCACTCATCTCGGCATCTTCCTGTAATCCAACCTTTAAGCTTACTGTCGGCTCTTGCTGCTAGAGCAAGTTAACAGAATCACAGTATTCGTGAGAAAGAATGCCTTGGTGTTTGGGTTTCATGTGATTGCCGAGACATTACTACCGGTGGCGCTCCTCTTGTCAGCCCTGGAGTCCCAAAGGAGCCTCATGCTGCACTACTCTAAAGTCTTATTCCCAAACAGTTCCAAACTGTCAAGTGGCGCCTCAGCTCAAACCTAGAGACCAGATCCGTTGAGAGTGGTGTCATTCCCCACCGATGAACGCCATCGCCGACCAAACAACGAGGCTTGAACATTATTTCTCACTGACGGGGCGAAGCAGAGACAAGCCGTCTGCATTGCCGGTGCCACGTTGACAAACTCTCCAGCTTTAAAAGTGCCGAGACTACTCGCCCGGTTACAGTGTACGATCTACGGCTCACAGCCATGGTAGAGCCTATAGCCTAGCCTGCTTTGGAATTGCTGTGGACAACTCGGCAGCGCTGAGATGTGTCTCACACGTACCCGATGTTTGAACGATGTCTGCTAGCAATCGATAACGTGAATAACGAACGAATGATTCCTATACATCACAAAAGCCTACGTGAGAACAATCAAATTTCACCTTCTTCGTGGAGAAATCTCAAATGGACACAGCAGAATGGTATTGCCAACACGTGGGTGGGTGAAAGTATGTCGCCCGTTGTTGGGTAACAGGGAAGACAGGAGAAGCACTTCCGCTCAGCCGTAACTACAATGAAGGAAACTGTAAGAGTTGGGATCCAAGCGGAAACTGAGATGTCATGAGAAATCTTGGGCGAGCTGTGGGCGGGGTCTTACTGACCAACAAGCATGGCTTACGCCCGTGTAGTGGCTATTGATGCAAGCCATCTCACTACTTTGCCCAACGTTATAACCTACTTTCTCCACGTGAGTCTAGACAAGGCAGATTGATGTAGCTAGAGCCATGCCAGACTTGGGAAATAGAGTTTATCTTGGCATCTAGGCTCAGACCAGCAACCTGGTAAGCCGGCCCTCGGAACGGAAAGCCGCCTGCCCAGTTACATTTCATCGCACATAATCGAACGACGGCAGTTGAAGCAGGCTCAGATCCTAGCAAGGTTTCCTCTCTTCCTCCCATTACTGCTGACCGCATGGTCATGTCTCTCACATGCACGTACACTATACATGATTACCTTTACTTGGCCAACGCCAGTTCATCTTCAGCTCGCCACAATCCTCCTTTTCTAGAAACAGTCCTCTTGACCAGCCTCAGCCTCCAAATGACATGACACATAGTGAAGCAGACTTCTGCAACCGAGAGCTTTTGACTTTGCTTAGGAAATCAGGCTGTGGTGGAAAGGGAGGCTACGCCATCTCGGACCTCGGGATTTTACGATCTCTAAATCCTTCCATCGGGTCTGATTTCCAGATCATGTGAGAGACGGCTACACGATACTGAGCAAGACAGTGTGAAATTTACCATGGCTCTACAAGAGGCGGGCCATTAGCCACGGTAGTTGATAACACTGTCATTGAAACATGGTTGTAGCCAAGGTAGCCATAGACATGAAATTCAGACCGGCGTCCAGTCGATGGCCAACCCGCTCGAAGTACTATGGTTGACAGACTCATCTCGAACCCCATTTTGTGATAGACGCGTATTGGGTGATGTCCGAATCGCAAATGGGATTTAAGGCTCTTCAAAGCCACAAATCCAATAGGTCGAGCACGATGGTGTAAAAAACAGCTACGTCGTGCTAAGAATTGTGAGTGATTGTTGCCATGTGAAGAAGGTCAACTACGCGACATGCCAACTCTAACAACAGGCCAGGAGGACAAATTGAGAAGGTAGCCAGTTTATCTATACCATGGATGCGTGACAAATGCGGATATAGAGCAATGATTTAGCTAGTCTTTTTTGTCAGGGGTTCATTTCTTCGAAAATATTGGTTGCGACGCGAAACCAGCACTCTCCAACCGACCGACCACACCGAGGGCGACCCCATTAGTCACTCTCCAACGGCTGGCACTGATAGCATTCGGGCTGGTTTACACGATAACCACCGGTAGACTCTTGGAAGCCCAGTTGTTGAGGTGTCGCCGAGTATAGCTTACAGGTAGCTATAGTACCAGTGTGGACGAAAGTCTTGCATCCTTCAGTGCCTGCGCAGGCTTGTGCACAAAAGTCGAAGTAAAACCACTCTGACGAGAAGTCAATCAGATATGACTCGGCCGCAGGGTTGTTGAATCGCCCAACGGCACCACATATCAACCCATCAGATGGTGCATCGTGTAGAGTGCACGGAGGGACGTATTCGACAAGACTGACGTCGTCGATGCGCACCTCGGCACCAGCCCACATCGGTGAACTTGAATAACACTTCCAATTGAACAGTATATCCGCAGTAGTGGTGCTAGCGGGGAAACTGGCAATTAGCTGTCGTTTGATGTAGTGGTTCACCTGATGCGTAGGATTCCAGTAGGTTCTGCCCTCTAGTAAGGTCTGGACACCTGTGTAAAAGTCGCAAGTTATACCCGCGATTGATCCAGCGTCTGTAAATGTCCAGTAAAAAGTGAGGAGGTATTTCTTGGTCCCGTCAATGCCAGTCACGGTCTGCCTCAGAGGGTATGGTGGACGGCCTGTGCCAGTAATGGGGAACCGTGCCAGACTAGAGTTTTGGTCAGTGTGGCGAAGCATACAACGGAACAGGATAACTTACGCATAGCGCTCTCCCCCGTGCGCGTTTGCAGGGTCAGTCTTGATCTCAACACTCCTTCCTATAACCCAGGGCAACCCATCAACAGTTTGATCTTCAAAACCGCCATTGAAGAATCCAAGGCGAGGTCCTGCATGAGTGGTCGTGGCTGGGGATTCGCTGGTAGTCGTCGTTGAGGATTCGGCTGCTTGGGAGGTAGATGTCGTTGGAGATTCGAGATCAGATGTCGAGGACTCAGAGAGAGTACTGGTGGAACTGCTGGCATCTTCCGTAGTCGAGGTTTCGGTGTCGCTGACGATCGTAGAAGAAGTAAACGTAAGATCTGATGTAGTGCTCCAGGAGTTACTTGCTTCGGAGGACGTTGAACCGGAACCAGTTTCCGTGGTCACGGTGCTGGTGAGTTGTTCTTCGTCCTCGCTAGAGGAAGAGGACCGGGACTCAAGAGTACTTGTAGTCGAGACATCTGATTCCGCAGCAGTGGAAGTGAGGGACTTTTCAGTTGAAGTTGACCAGGCAAGATCGGTTATGTCAGAAGTCGAGGAAAGTGTGGTTTCAACTACAACTGTGCTCGTGGTCTCGAATGACTGAGATGACAATGATGAAGATGCATGGGGGATACACGGGCCGGCATTGGCTCCCCAGGAGAAACCCAGGGCCAATACCAGGGCGCTTAGTGGCTTTGGCGGTGCCATGTTTGTTGTGTTGAATGCAAAAACAAGGAACTTGGGGAAAAGAGAGACAGAGAAGATGAAGTGGCTCACGGAAGTCATATAAGCATAAATTTAGGGGCCGCCTCGTATCAGGCCACCGTTAGCGCTAACAGACACTATCGACTCTGCTAACATCGACTATCGACGCCACCATCCGCTACGACAGCTGAGAGCCTGCCAAGTGAGAAAAGACAAACACCGGAGTGGCTGAGAGCGGGATACGGTGGGAGCCAATTTCGGACATTTACAGGGATTAAGCATTTCGCGGACACAGCATAACACATCCTGAGGCCGCACTTTTCAGAGTAACTCCGTCCATCCTCGGTCTGCATGGAATCATATCTGCTGCCCTGCTCCAAGTCCATAGCTTTCCTAGCCAGTCCGGTAGGTTGGCTGTTGGACAGGCGCCGGGGAATTTCTGCCCGCTTGAAACAGTTTGTGGGCAGATCGGGCAAATTACCTCGTGATGACGGTAATTTGGCTGACCTTAATCTGGTCTGAACTTTTCTTTGTCAATTAAACCCATCTCCCGGTAAAATCGATATGATTTTTCAAGGCTGAGTTTTTACACCTCCGTAGCTCTCGTCCATTACTGCCTAGATCTACGGAGTACATAACGGGTCTAGCAATTAATGAAGTCAAGTAGTCAGCCTTGATACGCTGTGTGGATATACTCGCTCATGATAAGAAATATTTTTTTCACCAGCTTGACCCGTTTGAAGGATCTCCTAATAGCATGCTATGGCTCTTGGGTAGTTCCTTGCCACACAGAACGGCCAGCCAGACACCAAGTCTCCCTACAGTACGTAGTGCACTTATCCCAGACTCGAACTAGGAGGTATCTACAGTATGAATAAATGGCCAAATATTTTTTTAGTTCGTACAAGATATCGCCACGGTCAGGAGATTTCTCAGGACAGAAACCAAGCGTCAATCGGGAGGGGCTGGTCTCCAAGTTGAATGACGGACTTGTGACATAAATACCAAATAAATTCTACAGGGAATTGAAGGGAAAGATCCGAACCGCCCAAGTCATCCATAGTTAACAACATGAGCTTCACTTATGGCCAAGCGACATCGAAAAGCGAATTCACCACACTCTCAGGCCTGCAGCATCGAATTCAAACCATCGCCTGCCGTTCAGGCCTTGGTTAGTCCCTGGCTGACAGACCAGGAAGCTAAGGATATCTATCGGCAGTTCCAAAAATCCTGCATCAGAAACACTCAGGTTCTATGGAGTGGCATGCTGCGAGCACAAGCTCAAAGCTGGGCGGACAAGCGGAACATGCAGACATTGACAACCGCAATGGGACCCCTCTTTGATGCGTCGAATCCAAATTGTCCATATCATTCAAAATCACGTCCCGCGCAGATAAGGTATATCCACGGAGCCTCGATCGTATTTGCCTGGTACATTTCCCAAGGTGACTTGGTAACGGTCCTATCGCAGCCGCCGCCACAACGGTTCCATCCCTCTGGAAAGACATACTACCAGAAATTCGAGGAACCAATCATTCAAGGCAAGATGGGCAACAAGCCTGTCAACAGGATCATAGTCGTTCATCCAACTGTGGGAGGAAAAGCCGGGGACTTCAAATATGAGATGTGGCCCCAGGATGAGGCTTACCTATGGACCAGGACCTTTGGAACACGCAAGATTGTCATTCATTGGCGAGCAGTCCAAGGAGAAAAGTCCAGCAAATCACCCAAGTCTCAAAGGTAAAGAACCGGTAAGGAAAGCTGATCGATGAATAGCTGACGTCGAGCAAGCAATCTGCCGACACCCAAATTGCCCGTTCAGAACAATGAGCAAAGTGAACCAAAACAAGTCAAGAAGGGGAAGAAGAAAGCGAAGAAAGGCAAAAAATGCGCCCAAGATCATCACGGAGAAGGAAGCGCGGTGGACAGGCAAGGCATGGTGGGCATCGGCCAGTCAGCTTAGAAGAAAGGGAAAAAGAAGAAGAAACGAAACAAAGTGGGAGCAGTGAAGGGGCTGAAGAGTTGAGAAGAAGAATGGACTGGGATGCAGGCTCTTCGAGGGGAGCGCTTTGACACAGTGGTGGCGAGGGGATAAGCGAGGGCAGAATGATGCCACAGATACCTCAGAGCTTACTCTAATGGTGGTGAAAAGTATGACGTATTTGTTTGTAACTAAGCAAACAGACTGAAAATGGCCCACTGGATCTTGAGGTACGTTCAAATTATAGCATGTGAAGCATCGAGTGAGTCCGGTGCGGTTCTCTCAATTCTCTCAATGCATTGCAAAAAGGGAGAACCACCATCCAGGGGATATGATGCGGTAAGGTGGAAGCCATGTTCTGAATCATCGTCTTCCTTTCTGATATTATCAGTTTCTCTTCCTTGACATACCTGGGTGGTTTGCAAACCAGCGAAACCCTCAGAGCTTTTACAGTAACTTCGCTACTGAGCGTGAAAGCTTACAATTGGTGTATGGGCAAGGCACCTATCATGCTGTTCCTACAGTTTATGTTTTCACACCGACAGTTTCAACACAATAATGGCATGTTGATAGGCAGCACTGGAAGCCTGGTGACCCCGCCGCATTGCAATCCTACACCTTACGTCATAGAGGATTCTGATCCTTGCGGCTCACCTAAGCATCAGTATCGTGAAGAAAACCCGGACTTCGCAGGCGAAAAGTTCACGATCTTCTTCTCTGGTTGTCTGGCTCAGTTATCGCATCGTGGGCCGGGACTCGATTATAAAAAAGACCACATTGATCTTTTCCTTCATCACCTTCTCAACCGTAAATCATCCACCACCAGCGACCATGGCCCCGTTCAAGAAATTCGACGCCGACATTGTCCTAACGAGCCGAGATGTTCCGGCTTTATATTATTCAATGCTAGAATTGGCCAAGGAGTTCGCTGTCCTAGGCCAGATCAAAACTGCAAAATCATTGGTATCACTCCTCCTATCGCAATATTCCTCCAACTGGCAACTCCGGCAAGTCAGTTCCCTCAAGTTTGCCTTTGCGGAAATAGGTGAATGGCCAGATCAAATCTCTCAAGAAGAAAGGACGGAAGAGGCGCTGGACGAGCTGGCCAAAAGTATAACCTCGGATTTTGGGAATGAGAGCGACGCCGAAGAGGATGACCCGGCCGAGTTGGGTGTGCTCCTAGAGACTGCTAGAGGCAGTGATGCTTCCTCAGGAGGCGCGGCCATGGAGCGGAGCAACGCGCTTGCTATCGCTCTAGCCATGGCAGTTCGGTTGGCATCTAATCATACATCCTCCATTGAGGAGATTGAGGCCGACCCGAAGGTCCAAAAAGCTCTTGGGTACATCGCCGTGAGATTGCACAGCAACAAGGCCATCGATTGTCTCGCTCAGCACCGCACAAACTGGCGTCTCCTCTCTACCGGTGCCTTGGCTCGAAAGATTCCGGTCGACATTACCAGAGTTGAGGCATTTGGCCAAGAAGTTGTCGACACGTTCACTGAGCGCATGAAGAATGGGCGTCGTCCCCATCCGAGGGAAGAAAGGTCAATCAGAGAGCTTCTTAACGAGTTGGACCGCAACACAAAAACCAACGGCACAAGCGAGTATGAGGCGAGGGGGGAGGAAGTTCCAGAATCTCTCTTCGTTCTACCACCTGCAACGGATGAGCAGATATCGGCTCTCGAGCGCAGGCTTGACATCGCTCTTCCAGATGACTACAAGGAGTTTTTCAAGATCAGCAACGGGTTTGGTGGCACGTGGAACGGTTACTACCTCGAACCGCCTCTCCACGGAGTCGACGACGTTGATTGGGCAGAGTTTTATGCTGATATTCTTCCGATTGAGTTGCATGAAACTCCAACCGGAAACATGGATCTCGACCTCCCGGGTGGGAAAGAATGGCCAACCTACGGAAAGCCAATCGAGCTTGGAACCTGGGATGTCCTTGAGGCATTGTTCATACCACCACACGACACTAAGAGAGCTATCGAGGCATACAAGGAGTGTCTGGAGAGTCCAGAGACACCGGATGCTCTAAAAGAGCACACTCGCAAACTCATTGCTTCCAAGTATGGGAGCTGGGAGGCGTTTGAGAAGCTCGAGTGGGTCGCAATGGACCAGCACGATGCCGACAGCGTTGCCCATGGTACGTTCAAGCAGTTTCTGCAAGAAAGGGCCCGACAATCGGAGATGGGCAGGTGGCAGGGCCAAGGCCAGAGAGACCTTGCCAGTTTTGCATATTCGTTCATGGTTGAGCATCCCTAAGTGAAGTGAAGAGACGGCTCGGAAAGGACGTAAAGCGCAGGTTACGCACTATTAGCAGAAGAAAGCAGAATGTCGAACCTTGCGTGATGAAAGACTGAACATAGCGTGTCAGGGTTGCCAAATATGATGTCGATTGAGATGCTATACATGTAGAAGGTAGGCCTTGAGTTCCCACCAGCGTGAAGCCCGTTTCAAAGATCTGTAATTCTGCATTAAATGGGCCATCCAAACCGTCTACTATCCCTCAAGGCCGGAGTATTTATGAGATGTGGATGACACAAGAGCAAAGGAGTACTTTGTTCGATAGGCGGCAATCAATGATGAAGAGAAAAGGGCACGTGGTTACCCTATAATTAATTAGACTCTCGCAGAAACAGTTGAAGGGATCCCAGTTTGGCAGCACAAACGAGGAGAGAGGGAGCCAGGGGTGTTTGGCGCGGAAGCTGGTCCAGCCACAGACTAAATTAGAGGCTGTTGGCGAAAAATCCGCACGTGACAGAATCAAGGGGTGGGGATTGGCTACCTGACTACTTGGCTAATATCTAGATGAGCGATCTCGACCTCCCTCACACCCTAGTTCAGCTGGCAAGGGTCGCCTGTAGTAACGCGGAGGGTAAGATCTGAGTGATCGAGATCCCCGGCATAGACAAGTGAGGTGAATAAGGAGAGGAACCTTCCTTGGCAGCATGGTTTCTGTGTTGTGGCTTGCTGTGCCTTATTCTGATCCGCAAACATGCCAGGGCCAAATCAATAGTCTCCCGCTAGTCCTATGCAGAGTGGCCCACCTAACAACACCGACACGAGGCCTGAACCGAGGAAGATGTGAAAAGGGGCGCATAAGACGAAGGTCTTTAACGTCTTACATCTCTTTTCTTGAGCTAGTTTCCGTCACTGAGTTGTTATTGTCACTCGTTCTCCATCCAACTTCCGTCACTCGCTATAATGGTTTCCTGCCGCCTTCTGACTGGGGCTCTCCTGTTGGCCGCCAGCGCCGTCAATGCTCGAGTGTGCTACCCTTCCTCGATCCCCACCCTGTCGACAACCGCCTCGACTGCCACTGAGACTACCTTCACGAGCGACAGCGCTGTTACGACCTCGACTGGCACTACCTCAGCTGACGCCACCTCGACCGAAGCCATAACTACCTCGGCGAGCACCACAGATGTCTCAGTCACCACCACTACCTCTACTGAGAGTACCGGCTCTGCCACTACCTCAGCTGCCACAACCACCACCTCCGCCCCGGCAACCGGTGATATCTGCCGCGACGCGAACGATTGCCTTCTGTCTACGAACCCGCTTTGTGTCTTGGGCTTGTGTGATTGCGACAGCGGCAATTGCGTTCCGGACTTTCTGAGCTGCGCCGTCAACGCCGACTGTGCGCCGGGCCAATTCTGTATAAACGCCGTTTGTTTAACAATCGAGTGAAACAGAGAATTATACTATTTGGTTAATGTGGATTTTGGGGTTCGCGCTGGCCTAACCGCGTCTCGGAAAAGAAACAACGGCCACCTTAGCCTAAGCGCGATTTCATCCTATACCTGAAGGACCATTACCACAGAGTGAAGCGAAATTCGATGCCTCATTGAGACGGAGGGGGCGTCTGGAACGGGTGTAGGAGTTGCTGAAAGGGACGGTGTTTCTTGGTTTCTTTGTCTAACTCAATTTAGGCTTGGTTTGGAATTCTTTGGCATGCCTAATATTGATGCTGATACAGCTAGGTATGGCTTGATAATTACATGATACTCAACACAGATCCCCCTCAATGCACTCTCTTAATGAGCAGCAAAAGCGACGCCCAATTATGTTATGTGACTACGTTTACTTGCTTTGAAGAGAAGAATTGCGATAGCTTGTCATGCGGCTGAAACATCATCTCCTGATGAAAGATGGTGGCTCAACGACCCAGCGTGACGATGGAGTGGCCGAACAGGGATATTCGCTGGCAACTGGATGGCTCCCGGACTTTCATTCGCCAAGAGGTTCTGTCTGGTGGGTTATTGTGAGCCAATAAACTCATGCCAGACGCAGGTAGATCAGCTAGGGCTTATGCAGCTAAAAGGGGGGCTGTGTTGAGGGTTTGTCTTCAAACCATCATCACTCAAACTTGGCCTCGTCTCGAAACTAACATACGAGGCATCACCACTCACACTATGAGCTTCTTTCTTCGGAAAATCAAGTTCAAATATGACTCACAGCTGGACAGCGAGAGCATTAGGCTTGTGCGATTTCACAGGCCAAGAGGGACACAGCGAACAACAGAGTTGAGTCTCGAGTTGAGCGCCTGGCAGCTCCAAGATTCTGACAAGCTTGGTTACCACGCACTCTCGTATACCTGGGGGCCACCCGAAGGGGACGGTTCTTACACTTCTTCCGACATGCGCCAAATTCTGCTCAACAGCAGGAAGTTTCAGGTCTACCCCAACTTGCACGACGCTCTTGTCCAGCTTCAAGACTCTCACGTCGCCGAGTATCACTGGATTGATGCTATTTGCATCAACCAGGAAGACGAAAGCGAAAAAGCAGCTCAGGTATCCATGATGGCTCATATCTATTTCTCGGCCGCCCAAGTCAATATCTGGATCGGACAGAGCGACGAAAAAACAATCCTGGTAATGGACACGATTAGAAAAGTGGCAAAGCTTATCGGCAACATGTATGCCATCGAGGGACAGCTGAAACCCAAGCTCGAGGACAAGGTGAAACAGCTGGGGCTTCCACCCTTCACCAAAGAAAACTGGGTACCATTTGCGAAATTCTTCTTTCGAAACTGGTTCAGGCGATCTTGGGTTATACAAGAAGTGGCACTGGCGACAAACGTCCGTTTTTTCTGGGGCGACAAGGGATATCTCACCTGGAAGGTCCTCATGGATGCAACTAGCGCCATGAACCGACTCGCATTCTACCCAGGCGGCTTGACCCGTATGCAGAAGGGACTAGGAGAAGACTGGGAGTACCCTGGGATCGGGGGACCCCTCGAGATGATCATGGCTCATTCCTTGTGCAAGTCTCGAGACTTCACCGAACCTCAGTACTTCTTTCTGAAGTCTCATGTCGAGACGATCACTGGCCCCGACGCATGGAGAAGAGGCGCCGCCCCAATGCTAGCTTGGCTCATGATGAGATGCAACAGGTTCTACGCCTCTGATCAGCGAGACAAGGTGTACTCGCTATTGGGTATAGCAAGATTTGCAGCCGGGGTCAAGGAGGCTCCCCCAACTTCGATAGAGGTTGACTATACAGAATCCTCTACGCCGACAACAGTTTTCACAAAGGCAGCAACCTTTATCCTAGAGGAATGCAATTACTTGGCGTTCATCTCCCTTGCGAGTCATGTTGTAAGCAAAGACGGCAAGAATCTCGAGGTTACGCCGAATTTGCCATCTTGGGTACCCGACTTTTCGACTTCAGCCCAGCATGCAGCTACCATACCTGTTCTTGGTTACTCAAAGTACTTTGGATGGGATGCTTCCTGGTACCGCGAGCTTGGATCCCTTGGCTTGCGTATCGACGGTCCCCAGCTTCATGTCAAAGCCATTCGAATGGGGACAGTGTCGGCTGTTTCGGGTTGCGTCTCTGACGATTTCTTATATGGTGGGCAAATAGAGGAACTCGCCGCGCTTCTATTGCAATGCGCCCAGCGTTACGCTCCTACAAGCGAGCTGGCTATCGAGGCCTTCTGGCGTACTCTAATTTTCAACACAGACAGGTACGGCGCGTACCCCGCGAGTCGGGAGCTCGGCAAGTCTTTCAAGTGCTGGCTTTTGGCGAACATTTTCTACTATGTGCGAGACTCTGGTCGGCCCGGATCTGTTTGTGAAGCAACCATTCGCAACATGAAGTACTACAAAGCTCTTTCCGACCGGGACGCAAACGTTGCAGGCGACTTTCTGCCGGATTTCGACTGGGTACAAGAAAAAATAAACCATTTACGTCTTACGAGAAATGCAGAAGGGGAGGCGATCGACGATTTACCGTTTGACGAAGAACTCGAGATTGCACGCAAGGGTGATCCTTGGGGCGCGATTGTGAGCGGCCCTGGGTATGATCGGCTTTTCTTCCTGACAGGAGAGGGCCACATGGGGTTTGCCTGTCTCTCTGTAGCAGAGAATGATAGTGTGTGGGTTGTTTCATCCTGCCCTGTTCCTTTGCTTCTAAGAACTCGGGAGGATGGTACCTATCAGCTGATAGGAGACAGTTACGTACACGGAATTATGCATGGAGAGGGAGTTAAGGAAGCTAAGTGGGAAGACATATGTATTACGTAGCTCAGAGTATGTTCTACACCGCTTCGCCTCGCACTATTTCTATATCAAGGGAAAGGAAGGGGGGTAAATAAGAATATTAATGCCTGCTTTGCGTTCCAAGAAGCTACATATGGTACCAAACCAGCCTATGGACTAGATTACTGTACCAAGATACAATGTTGTCACTATGCTCCAGATCAAAAGTCTGCGCTAGACGAGATTGCCTTTGTCTTCTCCGCTGTCTCAGACAACTTCTGGATCTTGGCTTGGAGCATACCGTGACAGTCGGATCCTAAAGGAACTCGCAACTGATCCTCCAAGCCAACAGCCATTCCCGTTCCAGTAACGACGTCATAGATGCGTTCGACTCCCTTCTGGGGATCGCCAGGCTGATTTCCGTGCATACCCTTTAGCAAGGTCCCAATGTCAAAGTATCCTTCACGGTTCGTGCTAACATTCCTTCCCTCTGAAGTAGCCTTGAGAAAGTCGGTCCTAAAGATCCCAGGCTCGATGATGTGAACTCTGATTCCCAGGGGCTTTAGCTCCTCGTACATGCTTTCGCTCAAGCCTTCTACGGCAAACTTGGAGGCTGCGTAGATGGGAGCTCCTTGACCTGCGAGAATGCCAACACCACTCGAGATTTGCAAGATGACACCCGAGCCCTGAGCTCTCATGTGCGGAATGACAGCCTTTGTGAAGTTGAAGAGTCCAAAAAAGTTGACGTCAAATTGATAGCGGGCCTCTTTTTCGGAAACTTCTTCGACTGCACCCATGTGGCCGAAGCCGGCATTGTTGACAAGGACATCAATGCGACCATGTTTGGATACGGCCGCGTTGACGACAGCCTCGATCTCAGTGGAAGAACTTGTCACCTCGACTTGGATGAGGTCTGCGTTGGGAGAGTCGCGAAGAGACTGGGGAAACTTTGAAAGACTCCGGGCTGTGGCGACGACTGTGTGGCCTTTCGAGAGAGCCAACTGAGATAGGAGGAGGCCAAAACCTGAATTGGCGCCGGTGATGAACCAGACGAGATTCTTAGACGACATTGCAAAGATGGGTGAAGGCGGTTGTTATTCTTGCCACTGTTGATTTTGTAAATGATGTGATGGTTATCGTTTCTTGAAACAGCTGGGCGGACGCATTTTATAGAATTCGTGACCTACAAACAATAACTTGATCATCTAGTATCTGCCATGCTCTTAAGTCCACTCTAACAACATCTCAACGGCCCCTAGTGCATGTTTTCTTCATATCTCCGGTTTTTGTACATGATTGGTGAGTTACTAGAGAAGTGCATGCCAAGCCACACCCCAAATCAACCAACTCCGCCCTAGGCAGCATTTTCCCGCCCTCACTCGGCCGACGCCAAGGCTGCGTAAGCACTCGCTTACCAACCTGGCAGCAATCCCCGATAAGCCTCGTCTTTCACCATTTGGTATCGGGAAATGACGCATTTCGTTTCTTGAGGCGGCTATCCTTAGTCTCATCATGAGCGACCAATCCCAAGTCGATGTGGGACACAAGCGTGGCCGGAGAGTCACGGCGTGCATCGAGTGTCGGAAGAGGAAGAAGAAATGTGACCGCCGCTGGCCATGCAACCACTGCCGGAGACGACAGTCGGCCCATGAGTGCAAATATGAGACCAAGGTAGCTCCAGGGTCGAGCGAGCCTGCCGCAGACCAAAGCACGCAGAGTTCCACTCAAGGGCCTGTTTCTATCGGTGGCTCTGCAGAAGCTTCCGCTGCTGTTATATCCCTCGGGTACATAGACGACCCAGTGCTCAAGATGATTGCAGTACGTACCCGCCTGAGTCCTAGCCGATGAAAGCACTAACATTAGTCAAGACAACGGCTCAGTCAAGCGACGCGGCAAAATCGTCTGAGCTGTCAGGTCCAGTACTTCAAGCCTCTCGTGCCGTTCCTCCACGTCCATATGCCGATATGCTCGTGCAGAGCTTCTTTGACAACGTGAACCACCATTACTGCATTCTCTATCAGCCATCTTTCCAGGCCTCTTACGAAGTCTGGTGGTCCCGCCGTCGGGATGTTTCATATCTCTGCGCCATGACCACCATCGCGTTTACCAGCCTGATCCTACGCGTGTGCTCCAATGCGATTCAGTTTCTACCAAAGGATGGACAAGATAGGCTAGAGTCTGAACTTGGAGACTCCGCCACCGACCTCAGCCAGCTGTACCATGAGGTTGCAAACTCCTTGAGCGACCTTCTGCCGCCGGGTGTGGCAGGGCTCGTCAATGCTCAACAACTCTTTCTTGGGGCGACTTGGTTAAAGGCCGAGGCGAATTTTGTTGAATCGTGGCACATGTTAGCTGCGTCGGTAAGACAGGCACAAGAGATTGGTGAGTTCAATTTTGGCAGACCTTCATCAGTGTGCGGATGGTAACGGTAACACACCTAGGTATCGATACTGACAAGTCAACCCCCGACATGACGGGATACGAGCTGGATTCACGAAGGCGATTGTGGTGTGCTGTGGACACCTGGGATAAGTAAGACTACCACTTATCTAACCACACGCAAATCAAAACATATTGATTTTGTAGGTTTATGACAGCTGTCTTCAACCGACCTCGCATCATCGGCTCCAGTAACCCCGTGCCATACCCTAGCACTACTCTCAGTCTCTCGGGCGTTAGTTCGGACGCCCCTTCAGCAGCACTCGCCAAGGTTCTCGAGAACCAGCTCGGAAGGGTTTTATCGGGAACCGAGCCGGGAAATCTCACTCTACAAGAGAGTCTTGCGACAGTCGAAAGCTGGATGTCTGCCCTCCCACCGGTGTTCAGCTTGCATGTGCCCGAAAAGCAATGGGATGAGGGTGCCCCCCGGCTGCGATTCCAGCGGCTGCAGTTGCATTGTGTTGGATACATGACCCAGCTGGCCCTCATGAAGGCCGCGTTGGCAGTTGAACCTCAACAGCAAAGCCACATAGAGAAAGCTACGGATATCAGCCTATTGGCTATGCGTGTTTGTCAAGAGTTCTTCGACCTCTGCTTTCCGCATCAGGCCAAGTATTTCATGGTCTCGTTCTGTCCGTTCGATGTTGCGGCGTTCGTATGCTCGCTACTACTCAGAGATGGAAACAGGGCATTGTCGAAGAGAGCTGAGATGCTGAATGCGGTTGGCTCCGCGCTGTCGATGTCCTTTCAACTACGAGATTATACTAAGATGGGCGAGCCGACGTGGACCATACTCAACGCCTTGGTGTCGCGACTTCAACTAAGCCCGGATGAGAATGAGGCGCTGGGAAATTTGGTGAGAGTTCACAACTTGGGTGACGAAGAGTTGAAGTCAATGCCTGGGGACCAAGTGCTGCCGAGTGAGGGTGTTACTGCTCCCATGGGCCAATGGCAGGACGAGAATGTCTTGTTTGGTGAAAGTACCGAGGGAAATCTTGATCTAGGGGTCTTGGATGGAGTCTGGGATTGGCAAAGCCTGTCGAATGAGTTCAACCTGTAGTTGTCGTGATGGAAAGGCTGGTATGCTTTCAATTCTTCGTGGTATAGGGTGAGAATTCCAGGTTAAAAAAAAAGG